>BQNB010100343.1:0-12624 GCA_026074375.1 Tanacetum coccineum | reverse complement strand
AACTTTTATGCTAGAACTCCTGGAATTACAGTTGGAAAACATTGTCAGCTCTCGGTTTTAGACCAACATTATTCGCTTGCTGAAGGGGTAAAAATTTTACTCATATATGCGTGCAGATTCTGGAGTTAAATCCATATTTGTCATCTAGCCAATTTGAAATAAATGGTATAAGTTATCTAGCAAATTGTTTCATAAATTTCAGTAACATTGTTGATATTCAACCTTAACATCAAACTTCATGAGATAGAATCAGAGGAAGTTGATAGTTGAAACTTGAAAGTGTAGCTATTAAAAGAATAGGACTTTGATTGGAGTGTGTTTGTGGCATTACTATTAGAATTCATAACCTGTTATAAAGATAACAAAAAATATTGTCCAAGGTTTTACTCAGTTGACCCGTTTACTTTTAAGGTAAATGGAATCAAGACGTTCTGAAAGCCAGCAACAGTGACGAACAAGGCGTGTTGTTGCCCGTCATTCTGCTACTCATGGAATGGTAGCCAGAAATTTAAAATTGGACAGCGTACAAGTCAAGGTAACCATCGGTTTCCCTATTGTGTTTTAACTTCGGCTGCTATATGGTTGTGTGTCTTTCATCGTTTTCTGTTTGTTGTCCCAACATATGCACTCATTTCTATCTCTTCTTAATTGTTGTTGGCATGTGTCAGCCCTTGGTATATTGACATCGACGATTGTCAATGGTACACATCAGAATGCTATTAGGAAGGACTATCTATCGAGGTATTGATATTTGTAAAAATAACTTGCATACCGACTTTTATATAACTTTAGTATTAAATTTAATATGTCAGATATTCAGGTTTGGAATATTGAAGGTAGTATTACTAACAATGATGTGCAGAACTAGACAAACATTTTTTTTCACTTACTAAACATGTTTGGTTTGAAATCTATTCCAACTTACAAAAAACTCTTACAACCCAAAAATATGGATTTGGATTCTTGCAATTCGCCCAAAAAAAAGCCCAGCGGCAACGCGCGGGCTATTATGCTTGTTTTATTTCAAAGTAACGATCAGAGGGCCCGCTGCTACCTTGTGGCCCAAATGTCGGCCCATGGTTTTACCAGATAATGATAACATCATTTCATTTGTTGCAACTTTCTTTTTGAATTTTTGATCACCTATCTATACTCTACTAGATAAAATATTTGAGACCTTTCATTTATGAAATAAATGGATTTTTTAGCTAATACACTTTCTAATTGTACATTTTTTTTGTATATCTGGATTTCCGACTCGATATTGCGAGCCGACTAATCACAAAATGACTACACAATTCTAATTGTAGAATTGTGTAATTGTAAGTCAAAAAACATAAAATTCAAACCTCACTAAATAATATTCGCCTTTGAACTCGCTGCTTTGCGCGAGTTCCAGGCTCGTTATTATATATATTATATATTTAAAAATATACTAGTTTTTGAAAATGTGGATCCTCGATTCCTTGATATAATAGTAGTTTTTTTATTAGTTTACTTATTCATATTTTCGTTTGTCGTTTCGAAGAGAATCAAAATTAGAACATAAAAAGGTTTAAAAGTTTGAAATTTCATAAATGTAGCTTTAAGGGACATGTTTAACGTATTTAGACACACATTATTAACTTTATTAAAAAAGGGAACCGGGTCAACCCAAATGCATTTAATGCATAAATGCAACCCGAGCTGAACCCATCGGAATCCTCCCTACAACCTGGGTCGACCCGTCAGAACCCGGTAATCCCGCCTGAAACTGCCGCTAATCCTGCCTGAAATTAATGCAACCCGCTTTTTCTTGACCCGCACACAAAATAATATTGAGTAAACCCGTCTCTCTCCCACTTCTCTCTCTCTCTCTGATATCTCTCTCCCACCATCTCTCACATCTGTCTCCTTCCTCTTATACCACGTGTCTTCCTCCATAACTAATAAGTGTCTCCAAGCTTCATAAGTCAGCTTCTTCCCACCATCCCACCCTCATTTATCTCACACAGCATACCCTAACACACATCCTCAGTAATCTTACACACACATATCCTAACACGCACACACACATCAAGAAAAACCTCAAACAATATTCGAAATCATAATTAAGATCCAAAACATGTGTCAATTTTTCGTGGTGATGTGTAATTGCAAAGGCATGAAGAGCAAACATAAAGCCGAAATAAGGTAAGAGATAATCCTGAACCCCAAAATCAATCCAAGTCTACCTTTATGTTTTGTAGATGGTTTCAATCTTGATTTTGGTTATTGCTTCCAATGATTTTAGGTTTTGGTTTATTTCTGACAATAAAGAACTGAGTGGTAAAAGAGTATTGGTTGCGGATTGGCGGCTGCCGGTTGCAAATTTGGGTGCAATTGGTAAGGGCATTTTTTAAAATATTATAGTTTTTGTGATTTTATTTTGGATCTTGGTGTTCGTGTTAGCAAATTACAAGAATATGATTTGTTGCTGCTTTTTCATTTTGTCATATGTTCTCTTCGAATTATCGGTTTAATTTATATGTTATAGTGCTTCGATCTTCGAAATTAGTTGTCATAAGCTGTATGTTCTGCAGCCCCAGTTTATAATGAATGTAATTATGCTTTAATTTATTTCTTGCAGGTTTGAGAATATGGAGCTCAAATTGACTAATTGGTGACACTTTTCTATGGGTTACACGGGTGAGTTTTAGGTATGGTTTTTTATGAAAATTTAATATGTATGGATGTGTTTGTTGCCTGCTCATTGGACGTTGAGATAGCTATTTATCATTTTTATGTGTTTCCGTAAAGCTAAACGGCGTAGGCTTATTGACTTATTTAGCCTACTTTTGATAAGCACTTAGGTGTGGTTTTTTGAGAAAGTTGGCAGCTTATTTAAGCATGCTTCTTGAATTACAGTTTTATGTATAAGCTAACCCAAAAACTATAAGTCACAGTAGATTATGTGTGGTGACAAACACAATTAATAAAGAAAATTGTCAGAGCATCATAGTTGCAAAAGGATAAGAGGACAAATGCTTATAGCTAAATGTTTATAATTGTGTCCATAAACCATGAAATGACACTTTAGGGTTGAAGTGAATGACAGACATTTTGCTGGACAAATGGTTATAGTTTTCTCAGTAAACTACATTTTTTAGGGTTCAAGAATTTATTGGTATAAGAGGACAAATAGTTATAGCTAAATGTCATAACTGATTTGGGATCGCTGGAATTAGCGACTCCAGACTACCATTAGCGAGCATTTCAAAATCTATAAAATTATCCAAGAGGTATGCCTATTGTTACTTCAATAGTTACAAGACTTTTGAATGAAAAAAAAACACAAGTAATCAATAGCTTGGATATTTGACCATTTGGTAATTTCGTTCTTGCTTTTTTTATGGATGCTTTGAAACACTTTTGAGCAAGATTTAAAGGATTTCGTTTAGCTCCCAACAAAAACTTTTAAACTTTAATATTCAGACTTGAGATAAGAGCTTGCAGAAGTACTTGGTACAGAAAATATAGACCATTTTGCTTCAAAATAATATGCGTTAAAGAATTTTTCTACGGTTTGAAATGTTAGGTAGCTATTATAGAGCCAAAATGTTAGTTAACGGTCTTAAAAGTTATTAGAAATTAGAACTTTATCTAATATCTAATGTTTTTATTTCTTATCTCAGATTGCCATTTCTATGGCAAAAAAAGTAGGTCCTTGGCTGAATAGAGATAGGTAACTTGCTGGCATATTATGAAGCCATTGGCCCATTGCGAATAATGAAAACTTTATATGTAACCGTTATAAAAAAATTTACATAGTTAGTTGCTATGGAAATTTTAAGCCATACCTAACCAAACCTTCCCATTTTGACCCGCACTTTAAAATGACCTGTTTCAAATTCAACCCCAGCCTGCTACTGAAAAAAACTTAACTAAGCCTAATCGAATTGTTGGCGACGTGTTATAAGTAGAAAACTATCATCTTTTCTTTATTGCAGATTACGGTATTCGGATTGATACTTCTACGGATGGAAAAAATAATGAAGTGGGGCTTGGCAGAATGGAAAGGGTGCTTCAGCTTCAAAGAAAGGTGTCTGATTTCTTACATGCTCATTTAGTGCATCATGCTTATTTATGCATGATTGGTTTTTCTTAGGATTTATGTAAGAAATAACTTGCATAATTAATCTCATACATCCTCTTAAACCTGTTATTATAGGATTTAAGTAAGAAATGACCCAACGTAAAGATGACACTACAACTATCGTCGAGAGTGGAAGCGTTCTGTAAGCAATTTATCACCAGACAACCTTTGAAGGTAAATTCGTACTTTGGGTTTTTATTGTAATAACATGTGGAATGATCTTTGATATCTGTTTTACCAACTTTACTTTATATCTTGAACTTGGATCTTTCCCTTTAAATAAGCAAAACAAACCCACATCCACAGGATTTCCCAACAGAAATACTTGAACTTTAAGGGAAAAACCACATCTTCCAATTCCACTACTTCAATCCAATCAGGATGCATGGTTGCCACTTGGATTCCACATTCTCCTTTGAGAATATATATGCCCACTTTTTTCAGAGGCTGTGTTTTTTTCAGTGTTACTCATATCGCCGGAATCCACCGTAGGTAGGTCATTCAATTTCGTTGTTGGTTTGTTGTTTGCCTTTTTTTGTGTTTTTTCGCCTTTTTTTGTTACCTACGTCATGTTATCTATTCATGTATGCTTTAGGATTGGTTGTTTGTTCTAGGCTTTCGTCTATTAGTTAGTTTTGTGTAGGATTTGTGTTTGCTCGCCTAGGTTGTCAAAAGTTTCAAAGTTATTTGGGTATTAGAGGTTTTAGTCATTCTTAATTGCCTAGAATCGGTTGTCACTATGAGGGAATAATAGAAATAAGGGAACAATGGTGAACCACCTAGGGATGATCAGCTTAGTGCCGATAACCGTCATTTGCATTGCGTCTTCTTGCACCCAACAGCGATTCTGACCTTCTACCGAAAAAAGGTAGCTTAAAACAATTTTCTTTTTATGGTTTCTTCGTTTTTGGTTTCCGGGAACCTTCAATGCAATCTAAAGCTTTTGTATCTTTTCTTTTGGTTTTTATCAGGAGAATCTTTTGGTATCAATGTCAGCAACGCCATCTAAACAGACAACAAGTAAAAATAGCTCACACCACGCTTTCCACTAAAATGGCGGTCTATATAAAACTTTTGACGTAAATAATCTACAGATGTAACATTGTCATTAATTGCAAGTAATAAACCTTTGCAGCATATTTTGCCTCAAACAAAGTAATCAACATATCTATTTATGAATGCTTCTACTACTGCAGGTGCCACCAAATCTGTTACTACAGACACACCAGCATCGGCAACACCAATGCCAAGTGAAATCAATCTCCAAACAACGGAAAAAACAGAACCAGTACAAAAAACAACATGTAACAGATAAAATTATCACATTCTGGTTTGGGAAAAAAATGAAACAGATATAACATCCTACAGACTTATCCAATCATCAACCTGTATAAAACTGAAAAAACAATTCAATTTTGTTCAAAACAGGGAAAGGTAAGTGGCTAAAGATGCATGAAATATCAACGAGCCCAACAGAACCATCGTCAGCTGAGACATCTCCTCAACTACCAGGTAACTAGCAAAGGATTCATGTCCACTTCAATTTGATCATATCAGAACTCTTATATACTTACTACCCATAACACACAGCTTCGCTGAACGCGGTTCTACCACAACCAGTATCACCAGAATCCACAGAAAAACACGAGCTAAAGACAGCAGGAACACCGAGTGAAACAACCAAAAATCCATTGAAAAGGACACTATTCCCAGACACACCAGCAGATCCAAAGAAGAAGAAAAAAGACTGATGCAATAGCCATAAATTGCACCGACAACAACTTAGCTAAATATAAGGAGAACTAGGCAGTCTAAGAAAGATGGATGATATAACACCCACTAAGCTATTTCTTTTGTAACTACCCAAAGAACAAAGGCTGTTATTTTTAAGCCCGTTACTACTAGGCACTGTATGGCCTAGATAACAACTATGCAACAGCAGCAGCAGGAATATGTACGAAATACTGAACATCCATTTTGTATAATCTGTTGCTTCAAATATTCATGTATCTCTCAAATATATTTACTATTGTCTACTACATTATGTGTTAAACATAGCATGTATTGCAAAATTTTGTTTGAAATAAATTTGTTATGCCTCAAACATATGTCATAAAGGTGTTATATTTCCAAAAGTACACTGCTTTCTATGTTATACTCTACACGATATTTGTAGATATCACAAGTCTAATTTGATTTCCATATTCTGATGTCATATATTCACTGTTATTCAACATTGGTAAAACCACCAAATACTAGAAATAAGGACTAATACATATGTAATTTTCCATCATGTAAAATTACAATGAATTCTCTGCAAACCAACACAAGTGAAAACCAAATGAGTTTAAAACAAATAAAATATGTTTCATGGACTATCACTATAAGCCCAAAAATAAAAATAAAAAGAATATGTTTCATGGACTATCAAGCCCAAAATAAATAAATAAAAAGCAAACTTTTTTATAAAAACTTATACTAAAATATATAAGGTAATTTTTTTAACAGAAAATCAGCATCACAACTGCCATAAACTTGAAAATGGTATGGTGATTTAAAAAAAATAGTTTGTCTAATTCTGTTATGAATTTTTTTTGTTATTTATAAGAATCTTTTAGTGAAAAAATTCATCTGGGTACATATATTACACTTCTGCTATTGTTAAAATGGCACATGTGTATAATTATAAGTGTCACATAAGTGAACCGTTTTATAACAACTAACAAATGAAATATGAGGTTATCAAATTAAAATAGGCATGCCGCCTTTTGATTTAGCGGGCATTTAATGCGTGGGTGACCCGGATAAATTTAATGCGTCGGGTTGACCCGACCTGGTCTGACCCGTTTACCTATCAGTATTTACGAATAGCCCCTCGGGTATTTACGAAATACCCCCTCGCACTATGCATCAAATTACGAAAACTACGCTCATTTAAAAAAAAATTACAACGTACCCTCTCTGACGAGTCAACCCTCATTCAAGAATAAAAGCTATTATTCACTAAGTGAAGACAATAATTGTATTAGATATATTAATCTCAACTAGGAAAACAACACTTTTTTCTCCTAAAGAGCACGGGGTATGGTTTGGTTTCATGGCTCAAGCTGTGGAGAAAAGTGGTGTCACATCACTATTTTTTTCTCATAACACCAAAAACAACCTCTCTAGTCAACACCACAACTTTTGGTGTTATGGGGACCCAACTTTTCTCACTTTTTTATTCTATTATATAAAAAAAACTTATAAACTTCAAATTTAAATTTCATTAATTAAAAAACACACATTACATAAACGAAAAAAAATACATAAACTTAAATAAAAAAATACATAAACTTAAATAAAAAAAATACATAAACTTAAATTTAAATTTCATTATTAAGGTTCCACAAATATTCCACAATATCGTGTCGAAGGTCTTCGTGAATTCTCCTATCCCGAAGTTCTTTGTTTCTGTTGGGATTTTACATCTATTTAACCAATTAAACATATCACTAGTACGCAGCGGAAAGATCAAACACGTATATAACTTATAATTAACAAGGGATTGAAGATGTATACCTTTTAGCAATTTAACAAACGCCGCCTTAAATTCACGCGTAACCACCAAGGATCAAAAGAATAATCCCTTTAAGTTTACACACACAATACATTCTTAGCAAACAACGTGTATGCTAGTACTAGTAGTGTTTAACCAAACGATCTTTTCGTCTTTGAATCAATTAACACACGAACCTCCTTCTTGATGTTTGATCGCAACTCAAAAACCCTAAGGGTTTGTTTGTTCGATCGCACGACCCACAAAGAAGAAACTGAAAATCCCTTTAAGGGATGTAGAACCGATCGAACTAGGGAGATAGCACAAAAGGGATTTTTATAAGGGTTTAGGGATTACAAGTTATGAGCTCTCAAGGACCCTAAGACCTCCTTATATACTCCTCTCAACTTGGCTTGCAAGCAAAGTCCCCCACCTCCTCATGAGGAGGTGGTTTGACCGACTATAAGGAAAGAGTGGGGAAAACCAAACTTTTTTTTTCCTAGTTTTGCATATTAGTCCTTTAACTATTAACAACTAATATTTATTCTTGTTAAACTTTTAACGATCGTTTGTTAAACACTAATTAATATATTACATTAATATATTAAAATGTTATTCTACATATTAACGTGTGCGTCCCCTTAGGCTCGAATAAATTCCGGACATATATAATTTATATTTGTTCATATTCCAACAGCTCCCACTTGGACATGTATAAATTATATAATAACATTGGTAAGCATCTAGCAACACACCAATGCTCTCAGAAATATCTGAGTGTGGTTTCATAAAGACACAGACAAAATGATTTATGAATTTACAATCCCTTTGTTTCCGATACCGTGTTAAAAATGGATATGGATCAATGTCATTCCATTATTTAACGATTCTGTTTCTCGTATATGTAACTAATCAAGATTACCGAAAATCAATGAGACATATCTACATGAGTTTTCGGGTACGGCCATACACACATCTGATTAATTCTACGAGGGGCCCAGTGGCATCATTCTTCAACATTTGAAGGAACAAATTCTATATTGACTACAAGTGTCATGTCACCATGCTTCATAATCACTTCTGAAATAATCCTTATTAGCTACCTTATTCAAGATAACTAGAACCAAATCAAGAAGGATAATCCACACATGCAAGACCTAATTGCATCTCAAGTCTAAGGATTTTGTAAATAAAATCACTTACAAGATTTACTTAATGATGACGATCCATAAAGTAATATTCTTGTGTTGGGGAAATCCAATATTCATATTATGAATATCATGTGAGTTTGGTGGACACATACTTAATATCTACGATATCACCAATCACTCAGAGTTGTCTTAATTTAACAATATTTCCATATTGTTAACCAATAACGGATTAATTTAGAATAATAACTATTATTCTTTATGGATTTAAACATGCAAATATATGACACAATTTAAGATAAAAATAACAAAAATACCAAGTATCATTATCATAAAATAAATTGTTAAAACAGCCCTTATCCAAATACTAAACACAGATCTACATGAAAACATACTAGTAACAATGTCCATGCTCTTAGCATGTTGAGTAAGCTTTCCTTTCGGTAAAGCCTTCGTAAATGTCACACCCCGACAATGGCGAAAACTCGAGGATGCAACATAATGATCAATCATAACACATGATACAAAATAGAGAAAATTACAATGCATAAACTTCAAGTGATATGAAGACCATCAACCTCGAACAACCTTGATAAGTGTTAAAATGTACATATAAAATACCCATGATTTCGCCAATAAAGCTAAAAAGATGCCAAAGATGGGAATATGTGTGCTTTTGTGTATTATTGTGCAGGAAATTGATTCAAGTCAAAATAGAGTAAAAACGATGCAAAACAACACAAGAAATGATAGAGGGACCAAGTACAAGAGAGAGATATGAGGGATGATATCACAGCCGCAATCAGCCGACAACAAGAGAAGAAAGTCAATGAAGACCCAATTGAAGTCAAAGGATCAATAATGATAAGTTTTCAAAAGTTCAAGGGTTCATTTGGATGTTTTGAAAGTCCAAGGACCAAAGATGTTAAAGTTAGAAAGTTGGTTTATTAAGAGGAAAAAGGAGATAGCAAGTACAAGGGCCAGAAGTGTAAACTTTCAAACTAATTTTACACTACACCATTGAGAAAGAAAACACAAGGGCTAGTTATGCAATTGCTCCAAAGTTTCAAACACAAGCGGGTTATAACTTTCTCCTAACCGTTCCCTAACCAATTTTCCCGCCCAAAACCCGAACAAACCCACCTTCACAAATCCCTTTCCTGTTTCTCCCTGCTCTTCCCCACCTCGTATTTACCCATTTCCCACATCATTTTGCTCACGTGGCATCTTCCAATTGGTCTCGAACCCACTCCACCTATATGACCATCAACGCTTATTAAATTCGCATTATAGTGAAAAAAGATCCAACGGCTGTGAAGGATTGAAGTTCTCATCTTCTTATCATCTTCTCCTATAAATAAGAGCTTGTATTTCAGTTTTAGAGGAGTTAATTAGTTTGTGTGTTAATTTTTCAGTTTTCTTTGTAATTTTTCCTTTTTAGCTCACGAGTACTGTTCATTTTTCGAAATTAAACTTTTAATCTTTCAAGTCAATTGTACTTTTTGATTCATATCTTGTACTCTTCTTTTAAAAATCAATAAAACTAATTCAGTTGAGTTTGTGTTTAAGTTTTCATGAAATAAGCTAGTTTTACATAATAAGCTTGTAATAAGCTCATTTTAGCTTATTGAGTTTCTTTTAGTTCAAAAGTAGTGCTTATATTGTTAAAAGTCTTTTAAATACTGAATTTTTCTATCCTAATTCAAAAATGTTCATTTGAGTTCAATTAGATAGAATTTGGAAGCAATAAGGAAGAATAAGCTCAAAAAAAGCTTATTGAGCTAAGTTCTCTTGGTCTAGAGGCTAGGAGCCATTAGGAAATTGTTTTTTAAGGTCACTCACTCAGAAAGAGTGGCCTAGTTTCAGAGATTACAAAATTCAGGTTTCATTTTCTATTTCTTCATCATAGCTTTTGAAGCTTATCCTAGTTGCTTATTGTGAATTCAGATATGCTTATTCCTTATTGAAGTATGATTAGTTGATCATTAGTTTTATCTGTTTTTAATTTTCCATTACTAGTCCTAGTTAAATAATCCTTTTAGTTAATCCTGTTTTTACTAAGTGTCAAATATCTAGGTGAGTAACTAGCTTATTCCTCTTAATAAGCTTTAGTTTTTAGCACTCAGTTAGCTTAATTAGGTGAGTTCAAGTCTGAGTAGATATAAGGTTTTAGCATTTGAGCTTTTAAAATAGATTTTAAGTGAAATTCAGTTTGGACAGATTTGATTAACTAGTGTTTGGGTAAAGGTGTTGTTGACCTTTAAAGTCAACAAGAGAATGTCAATTCACTTTGCATAGTTTAGAATTTCAAAGTAAACAAGTTTTAAATAGGTGTTGCAAGTTAGTTTGTAGAATTTCAGAATTTAGAGCTTAAAAACCCTTGCTAGCACCAGGACAGTTTTTAAGTGCAAAGTGGTTTTAGATTTAAGTGAATCACAGCATTCTATAGTTCAAGTTTGGTTAATGTAGGTTTAATATCACTTAGATAGTTGGTTTATGAGTTCTCAAGTTAGAATTTTGGTCTGCACTTAAGTCTTTGTCAATTACATCAGTAAAAGCAATACTTACTCAGTAAGTATTGCTGATTCTCACCAATTGTCTAGTTACTTTTTAGCACTTAAAATTAGGAGATAGAAGTTAGATTCAAGCAATCTTATAGTACTCCATTAGCTCTTCATCAGTCATCTTTTAAATTTCAGTTTTAAGCTTTTAGTCTAGTTTAATTGATCTTGCAAAAATGGTATAGCAGCAATTTAGATTTTTAGCTTATTTCTTTTTTATTTCTAAGTTCTAGTTGTTTTTATCAAAATCTTTTTATCTAGGTTTACTCTATATTCTTAGGATAGCTTATTTCCAAAAATTCAGTTTCTAGGATTTAGTATTGAGCTAGTTAGCTTATTAAGAAGAGCTTAATAACAGTCATAAAGCCTAAACCTTAGCTTTTTAAGATCAAATGTCTTGTTAATCTTGTTTACTTTTAGTTTATTTCTTTTCAAAAATACTTAGTACACATCTTAATCATCTTATAGCTTCTTTTAGTTCTTATTTTCATATAGTATTAAGCTAGAAATAAGCCAAAGTTTAAAAAGTTAGATTTTCAAAGGGAAAACCTTAGTTACTGTAGAGCAGAGTAAAAAGCTAATTTTCTAGCTTATTCAGTTGATAAAATGTCCAAGAGCTTTTATTAAAGTTGTAGTGGATAAGCTCAGGAACAACTTTGTAGTTTTAAGCTTTTGCTTATTCTCATTTTTTAAATAAGCCAATAATAAGCAA
The DNA here is from genome assembly GCA_026074375.1 of Tanacetum coccineum. Taxonomy (NCBI): domain Eukaryota; kingdom Viridiplantae; phylum Streptophyta; class Magnoliopsida; order Asterales; family Asteraceae; genus Tanacetum; species Tanacetum coccineum. The sequence continues at coordinate 551 of BQNB010100343.1, read as the reverse complement.
ATCGTAGGGTCTGTTTTGTACTTTTTCAATAGTATAAGGTTGTCTGTTTTCATTGTAGTGTAAATTTCAATTACTTTTCCCGCCTACCCTTCACTTTCATTCTTTGCACTTTCTACCCTGTCTTTTGGGATTAATAAAATAGGATTTATATTTTTAATATTAGATTTAATAAGATTAGGGTTTATATTTTAATTAGTAAAATTAGGATTCAATTGGTTAATAAAAATTGGGCATTTTTATTCCATTAGTTTTCTGCACATTTTAAGTAGATAAAAACCATTTTTCTTTATTTTTCCAGTTAAGTTTGTATTTTCTAGGAATTAAAATAGATTTTAAGTAATTTCTTTTTCTTAAAGAATTCATAGAAAATAGAAAAATAGGTGGAAAAATCTAATTCTTTTTGTAATAATTTTCTTTTTCATTCTAGTATTTTTGAAAAATAAAAATAAAATTTTAGTGTTAATTTTTAGACAAAGTTTATTTTTAGTTAATTCATTTTTCTTTAGAAATTCATAAAAAAATTCAAAAATAGTTAAAAAATTCTAATTCTT
>BQNB010100342.1:0-24719 GCA_026074375.1 Tanacetum coccineum | reverse complement strand
AATGGTAAAACAGGGGTTTTTTCAAAACTAATGAATTCTTAATCTCCTTAGATGAACACTTAGCTACTTTTCAAGGTAATTAGTCTAATGGGGTTGAAATTTTTGGTTTTCTAAGTGTGTTTATGACATTGCGTGAGGACACGGCAATAGCTTAGTATGGGGAATTTTTGATATGTGTTTAATCACATATCATTTTTCCTTATTAAAATGAGCTTATAAGACCAAAAATATATGAAAAATGCATTGTATATGTGTGTTTTGTGATTTGTGTTGTGCAGGTAATGGATATATCTAAAATAGACAAAAACGAGCCAAAATGGACAAAACCGAGCACGGGATTGGAAGAGCGAGAAAAATCGAGGCCGAAGGCGTATACATCCTTAATGGGCCAACCCGTACCCATTTTATTGGGCCGGGTCAGCCCATTAGCTTATAAGCCTAAAATCAAAAGCCTTTTATCAATCCATAAATCCAAAACCCTTTTCCTGGCCCAATGATAAAACAAGTCTAGGCCCAAGTCAACTCCCACCCCGAGCCCAAGTCAATGATATAAACACGGGATAAAAACAAAAATCATTGTTCATCTTTTCACTTTTCCCTCCCAACTCATAGAGCAACATAACCGGGGTAAATCACTTCATCCTCACACACGAATGTTTCTAGAAGACACCTCTGACATCACAAGTCCACGCTGGCAATCCTAAGGGATTTGATTGGAGCAAAAACGTGTAAGAAATCCAAGGGCTCAGATAGGTGGATATGGAATCAAGGGCTAGAATTTGATGCTTCAGGATGGCTCTCCTTATGGATCTTCTGGTTGGCTCTATAAAGTAGAGACAGGTCTTACACATAGAAGAATCATCTAGCTTATAGAAATTTTAGTAGTTTATTAATGTAGTTTTTAGCTTATTGTCTTGATTTCAATGTAATTTTCTCTTTTAAAGCTTGTAATCCCTTTTGTTATTAACAAAAATACAATTTCATTTAAATTCTATTTAAATTCTAATGTTTCTTTTATACAAATTTGCTTAAAATGTGTTTATATACTACTTAATAAGCTCGCTTCATCTAATAAGCTAGTTTTCATTCAGTTTAGCTTTCTAAAAGCTAAACTGAGTTGATATTCACTCATATTACCTCAAACAGTTGAATAAGCCACTTGGAAGATAAGCCAAAAATGGAAGGGCTTATAGGGCTTATTCAGAGCTTATTTTATAAGCTAGCTTGTAGATCTAAGCTCGTAAAAGCTATTTAGATCCCTGTTTAGCTGGGATCAAGGTATATTTTCCTTTTACTCTTTCTAGCTTAATTTTTATATTCAGCTTATTAGCCTTCTTAATCTGTGCTTATTTGTGTTTACATAAGCTTAATCTGTTCTATTTTAGCTTATAATGTTTAAAATATCTAGTTTGCTTCATTAGGATTAGTTTACTTGAGTTTTATATCAAACTGCTTAATTTTTAGTCTAATCTACTTATTAGTGTAGCTTATTAATTAGAGCTTATTTTCCATATATTTTTGCTTATTTGTCCTTATTAAGCTTAGTTATTAACCTGTTTTTAATAATCAAAGCTTATTTTGATCTATTTTGTTTTAAAAATGAGTTTTCAAAATCTAAAGGGGTGTTTGGTACTAGCAGTACTAACTTGAGTTAGTACTGCTTGTTTGCTTTTGGCCTTTTAGTCAATTTTTATAAGCTCAAATTAAGCCTAAAAGTCAGTTTGTATAAGTTATCAAGGTTTAAAACTCAAGTTTAAGGTTTAAGCTCTTAATGTTTTAAATATGTGGTATTCTAGATATCTAAAACTGCTTGTTGGTTAAATTCTTTAAAAGAGAACTTAATATATGGTTTTTGTGGTTAAAGTGAGTTTAATTTGCATCCTTATAAACCTGTACTGAGTCCTTGTTTGTAGATTAACCTTTTAAGGGTTTTGGATCAAAAACAGTTTAGCAAGTCAAGTGGTTTAAGCTTAAATGTGCTTATTTTGCAGATAAATTGAGGGCCAAGCTTAGCTTAATTTAGGTTGGTTTTGGTTGGAATGGGCTTATTATAGTGTAGGCTCAATCTGTTTTTAGCTTATATTGTGTCAAGAATATTTTTGAGTCTTAAACCTTAGTATGCAAGTAGCCAATTAGCTAAAAAAAGTGTGTTGTATGCAGTTTGGTTAAATTTGATTTATTAGCTTATTTAGTTGTTAAATTATCTTAAGTCTAGTTTATTTTAGCTTATTGAGTCAAGATCTTTATCTGTTTTAAGTTTGTTGCCTTTTAATTTTGCTTATTGGGTCTTAGAATTAAGCTGAACTTAGTCATTAATCTTTAAAAAGCAAAAAACATCTAGTGTAGTCTGTCATTTGCCTTTGCATTCTTCTAGCTTATTTCTTTTTCATTATTGCTTAGTTCCTTCTTATTTGTGTCATTTGAGTATTAGTCCTAACCTGTTTTTAGTTTCTAGCTTATTTTATGTGCTTATTGGTTCTTTAGCCTAACTTAAAAGTCTGTCAAAAATCTTTGCAAACTGCCTTATTGTGTCTACTGTCTTAAATGCATTTGTTTGTTTTTCAGCTTAAAATGTTAGCTTATTTTTAGTCCTTAGTGCTTATTAGGTTTAGCTATAAGTTTGTTTTAACTTACTTGCTTTTCTTTAAGCTTATTGAGTCCATAAAGCCCAATCAGTTTAGCTTATTTTCTAAGAGTTGAGAAAACAAAAATGTCACCTTTCAAATAGTTTTTTCTGTCTTATTTATAAGCTTTGTCAAAAAGTCATTCATTAAAGTTTCTTACTTTAGCTTATAGTTTAGCTTTTTCAAAAAGAAAATAAAAAAAAAATATTTTTATTTAAAAGGAAGTCACAGGACTCGAACCTGTGACCTCCCTCACACAACACCAACACCTTAACCAACTGCCCTGGGGACTTTTTCATTTATAGGTTTGTCATATTTAATATTAATATTTAGTTTAGTATTAAGCGTATTCAACTTATTAGATTTTTAACAGCTTATTTTTTTAGCTTTTTGAAGTCGTTTTTCCTTGTATCCCTTAAGATTAGTGCCTAGCATTTTTAATAATTTTATCATAATTTTAGGATTAAGTTTATTATTTTTAATTAAATTTTTAGTATAATTTAGTTTAAAAAAATAGTTTTAATTAGTTTAAAAACAAAAAAAAGTAATATTTTTCTATTTTTTAAAATTTGTTTAAGTCATTTTAGCTTAGAAATTTGCAATTTGAGTTTTTAGAATTTTAATTTGCCATTTTTAGTTAATTAAGTTAGTTAATTTAGTTTTAATTAGTTTTTAATTACTTTTAAATAACCTTAGGTTTTTAAATTACTTTAATTTCTAGTTAAGCGTGCCTTTATTTGCTTTTCCCTTTGCGTTATTAGAATTAGAACCAACTCCAAATTATTGAATATTCAAGTACGCGATCACGAACCGAGACAAGGTTTTCAAATTCCCACTTCGTCGGGATACGACATCCGGGAGATAAAAATATTGTTTGTCCTCAAGTAATTTTTATATCAAACATGATACTCACTATACTATTACTTATTTGAGATATTTAGGATATATAATATATTTTATATAGACTATTTTGATCGAATCAAAGTGTGTGCATGGAGACTCTAGGATATTTAAGACCATTTTGCGACTATTATGACCTATTGGATTGTGACACTAAAGGCCGCATGTAATAAGGGTATAAATTCTAGTGTCAAGAAATATATATATACCTAGATGCATAAGACTTATATAATTAAGCATGTAAGAATATTTAAGCATGTATCAACAAAATAATCAAAGTAATTAATGTGTAAGATTATATGATATCTAAAAGTATATCGTGGTAGGCATACCTAATTCGTTATGCGTCAAACCGACATAGTGTAGGTTCACAATTAACACGCAACTCATGTAAAAGGGCGCATAATAAACATGATTACTTTAAACGCAAACATCATGTAAAACATGTTAAACTTTAGCATTCAAGAGCATGTATTATTTAGATAAGCTAATAAATAATATATCGGAATTTTTTGACAAAGACAAAAACCTTTATAATAAACATGCATTCAATAACCAAGCAAGTAGTCGTTAATCATTAAGATAATCACAAAGGCATATAATAATATCACATAGGAACAAGTTGTCATGTTGAAACTTCAATTCACATATTTGACATGCCATGAATCTAGGAACGTTTAATAGAATCTTAGTTACTACTTGTTTAATTAGTTTACATTTACCTATCAAAGTGTAGCAAAGATGAAATATGGTTGGTTTTCTAATACTTCACCTAATATGACTCAAACAACTATGTTTTTATGATGGTATATCTAGATGATATATTTTACATATATTCCTAATAAAGATGTGTTGAATGCTTATAAAGTCATAAGCAAGATGTTTTAATCTTTTGTTCAAGATCTATGGATTGTTTGGTTTTGATGGCATATCGTTTAATACGATAAGTCCATGAACTTTTTAAACATAATGATTCTCAAACACATGTTATCCTAGGTGAATGAACAAGAGTATTATTCTTATTTGAGAATTTAGTTAAATGTGAATTTTAGCTTTGAGTTTTGTGAGCAAAGTTTACATATGTTGTTAGTTTGCTCGTGTTTGGTTCTTCATAAATGACATATTTACCAATAGCATTGCAATGTAAATTGCTTGAGTATTTCGTACGAAACATCCAAGTCGTCAATCCTAATTCATTGTGTATTTTATGCATGTTTTAAACATATTAGTATAATATTTGGAACACAATCATTGGACAAGTAGACTCAATATGGCATCATCAACACAAGTGTGAGTTATAATCCGATGCATATTCTTTTCATCTAGAAATGGATGTAATTATTTTCATATCAATCGAGTGTGATTGAGTAAATAGATCCAAGATAATATCTTTTGTCATATATATTGATATAGTCTTGAAACTAAACAAATAAGAATCTAATTTCATGTCCATACTTAAAAACTTGTCAATTAGATTCGATAAATATATCAATCATAATTTGAATAATGAATCTATATATAATCGAGATCTTTCTTGACCCTCACGAACACTCATTTAAAAGAAAATAAATAAATATTTTAATAGTGTATTCGATTAATCCTAAGACTAGCATTAAGTGTGAGGACATTTAAAATGATGACCTAACTTGTTTCTTAAAGTTAATCATAAATTTTATATGTGAAAAAAATCATTAAGTATCATGCATAATATGCATAGTTTTGACATTTAAAGTTTATAGAACTTACCTAGCAACTTTTAAGCATTACAAACAACTTTAGAAAACAATTACATGTTTATATAACATTTTCAATTATTTTACTAGAGTAAATATTTTAACTATCGGTGAATATTAATATGAAGTCTTATACCAAAATGTCATTACAAAAGAAAGAATTTTTCTTACCAATAAAGTTAAGCTTTCAATTTATGATTTGTAATAAATCCTAGGTTTATTTTAATTCAAAGATTTGTTAGTTATGATTGTGAGTTAGATCAATGCAAGCACATACTAAGATAAAAAATATTTTTTCTTTTACTTAAATACTAATGTATCGAAATGATCTTTTATCTTGTTTAACCCATGTTAAATCAAGATAGTATTATGACATGATTTCGATATCTTGTTTAAATTTTTGAATAAATGAAGGTGTTCAATATTTTATGGTGACACATTTTACCACTTGAACTAGTGACATAATAATCGTGAAAGACGATCTTTTTGAAAAGCTTATGTAGCTCTCAATCCTAAGTAAGTTATTATGTTTAATAAGGTTTACAAGATGTTGATGAAACAATTGCAAACAAAGTAATCTTTTCCTATATGCAATGCAAGAACAATTTCGCAATCTTAATGCAATAAATCTAGCATAAGTTCTAGTTAGGCATAATCCGAAAAACTAGTTCAAACACATAGTGTACATGGCACATGTGCTTAGATATTTAATTAGCTCAATTACAAATAGCAACTATCGCTTAATAATATTTATTAACAAAATTAAGACACAAAAAAGTGCACATAATCATATAGCATAGCACATAAAAATACTTGTCGCCGTTTTGTGTATTAAATAGAATAATGTATACTTAGCTTGGTTTTGTTTGAAAACGAATAAGTTTCCTCCCCATTTAAAAAAACTAACCAAGTTTAATATTTTTGAAAAGTTAATTACAGCAATTTTCAAAGATATACCAACTATTAATATCCGACATGAAAAGAAAAGATAAAATACAAGTTTTACGTTAAAATGAAACTCAACGTTTTGGATTATAAATAGTATTTTGTACTTCTGACCAACTTAGGTTTATTTTCAATACTTGAAAGTATTCTTATATGAAAGTAGACTCAATTATCTTTAAAATGGCGGGTGACACGACTTCTACGGAGTTACAGTTGATTTTATATGAATTTTCAAAGTTTCCGAAAATATGCCGAATCAGACAGGTGGCCCCCTGATTGATAAGGGGGCCGCCCAGAGAGATAAGGGGCCCGCCCATCTAACACTCAAATTCATCATTTTTTGTGCAAAATTATTTAGTGACTTAGCGGAAAGATGTAAAACTTACTGAACTTGATAACGAACATATAACACTTATTTTAAGCATCATTTTTTTACTTCAAGCTAGTATACTAAATGTATTTAACAATAAAACTAATACAAGTCAATCAACAAAACACTTTTCATATATAATCCCCCTTTATGGGTAATTTGATACATGGATCGTACTCTATTTTTAAAATCATTTATTTTTAAAATTAGAGCGATGTGGCTACTGATACCAATTGTGTAAATCGTAAAGGGGGAGTGAATACGTTTCCATTTAAAAACTTAAAATGTTTTGTATCAAATTGTCGATCAAGCGTGATACAATATGAAGAGTGTTCTTACTATTTATATACATGTAGTACCAAATCGTATAACAACAATATAAACCAAAGCACAATGTTCACATTTATTCATGACACAAACATAATCAATATTATATAAGCAACACAACACACAATTGCAAGTATAAATATAAAGCGATAAATGCGAGTATAAATGTAAAGAGATGAGTAAAAGGAAATGCAAACCGGACACGAAGATTTATAGTGGTTCGGTCACGAAGCTCCTCTTCGCCCTACTCCACTCCCCGAGTACCCAAATCGAGAGTTACTTCACTAGTCAACAAGCTTTCTTTAGGCGGATAAAACCGTACACAAGTAGCTTACACCAATTTCCGACACAAAGCCAAATGTCGAGTTCTAATCTTAGCTAGAACCAATCTACCCCGTAGCTTACACCAATTTCCGACACTAAGCCAAATGTCGAGTTCTAATCTTAGCTAGAACCAATCTACCACATGCTTGTATTTTAAGGCCTAAAATACTAACCACCCTCACAAGTATTTACCTCACCTAAATACTATCACGATCAACCCGATCTAACTACTAATCACCCTTACAAGTATTTACCTCACCTAAATACTATCACGATCAACCCGATCTAACTATTACACAAGTTTGGAATATGTGGACTCGATCTATATATTGTGAATGAAACACATGTCACGAATGCACTAACTAAACTACATAACTTTGTATCTTGATGATAGCGAGAGTTCTTCTCTTGCACTTGGAGGAAGAAGCTTCAATCACTTAGAAACAAATGCTTATGATTAAATGATCAAAGGGTTTTTAGAGGATGTAGAAGATGTATAAACTGATTTGGGGTAGAAAGAAAATAGGTGCAAAAGGTAAAAAATCTATGGGGAACAGTCTACTATGTATAGGCAAAGCTAGGAGCGTTTTTACATGGCCGGCCCCTTTAGTTCTATGGCCGGCCCCCTTATCACTAAGGGGGCCGCCAATACCTATAAGGGGCCGCACATAGCTGGACGCTCCCATTTTTGTCTTTTTCAGGGGATGTGTTTTCTGGATCAATTATATCCATTTTTAGGTGGAAAATTTGAATTCAAAATATTGATTTTGAATAAAACATTTCTTATAAATACAAAAATGTTTTGCATAAGTTTTAAAAATGTTTGTTACATTTTATAAAAAATGTGAGGTTTAAGAAAAACATTCCTTTGATCATAAAATAAATTATGCATTTATTTATTTATACCTTAAGTGATTTACGTCGGGTGCAAACTACGTTGAAGCAGACTTGAGACGTCGAGAGATATTGACGTATGAATGCATTGATGATTTGTGATTACAAGTAACTTGGGCACTTTAAGTTATGTGTTATAAGTTACATGTTTGTCATTGATATTGGCTAAAATATACATATTTTGTACCCCGTAAAACACTATAAAAGGACTAAAAACACTAAAATATAGATAATTATGTTGCAAATATGTTTGTATTGTGTTTTTATATCTTACAGGTAAAAAGGATTTAAAACGAAGCAAAAACGGAAATTTTCGGGTGACTTTTGACGACGTTTTCACATTTATCGAGGTCCAAACGAAGTCGTAAATATTCCTCGATCACACCATTGGAAAGAGCACGAAAAAACGAGTCCAACGGTACCGGCCTTTTATATTTAAACCTTTTTATTATGAACATTTTTTGTCCCTGTTTGAACCTTTTATCTTTAATAAACCTGGTCCAAGAAATATAAGGGTCTTATATTAAATTTCGCACATTATAATTAGAACTATGCTCTAGCCTACCGGTTAGAGCATTAGGTTCTTATACAAGAGGTCACGGGTTCGACTCTCCCTAAGAGGGGTTTATCCCCTCATTATCCAGGCCCGACCCGGACCCGAACTCGACCCGGACCAGACCCAATCCAGACCCGGCCCATGACCCGCTGGTTAACCGGTGGTCCGGCGGTGGTCGACTATGGTCCGCCGCCGTTGACCGTCGTTGACCGCCACGGTTGACCGGTGGTCCGGCGGTTGTCGACGGTGGTCCGCGGTAGTTGACCGCCACCGTTGACCGGTAGTCCGGCGGTGGTGACCGTGATTGACCACCGTTGACTGCCGCCGTTGACCACCGTTGACCGGTAGTCCGGTGGCGGTTGACCGACGGTGGGGGAACAGTGTTTACGCCACGTGGCACCACTCAGGTGGTGACACGTGGCCATCTAATGATTGAATGTCAGATTTGCAGGTACGAGGTACAGACTGACATGTCAGTACGAGGTACTGTAGCAGTCCGAGGTGGCAGGACACGTCAGTACGAGGTACTGTTCAGGTGGCGGCTGGACCAATCAGCGTGTGACACGTGGCACTCTGCGCGTGTCAGTACGAGGTAGGCATGTGTCAGTACGAGGTCAGACTATGGCAATAATGTGGAGGTTGGTGGGCGTCAAAATGACCAAAATACCCCTAGATCCAGCAATATAAGTGGATGGAGGCCTGAAATGACGAATATACCCCCACCTACTTGGGGCTATATAAAGAACACGCAGCAGCTGTAGTAGATTTGGGGGGAGATTTTAGAGTTAGATTTTAGTAGAAGATTTAGTTTATTAAAAATTAGTAGTATAGGGTAGTTTTAGGAGTAGTGTAGTATAATTTTTAGCTTATTGTAAAAGCTTTTATAGCTTATTTAGCTTATTGTAATCAAGATTTTTGAGCTTATTAATGAAGATATTTAAGGTTGGTTTTTATTTAATGCTTATTATTTCTTGATGCTTATTTTCTTTTTATGCTTATTCTTCTACTCTTTCTCTTCTTTTGCTTATTTCCAAATAAGCTCATGCTTATAGCTTATTTTTGGATCTGATCTCTTAAGCTTATATTCTAATAAGCTTCTTCAATAGCTTATTTAGACTAGCTTATTTTATATTATTTTTGATTTAGAGCTTTTCGATTGAGCTTATTTTAGCTTATTTTCGAGTGCTTATTCTTCTAGCTTATTGTTTTTAGATCTAATCCTTAAATATACCCGTCTCTCGTTCACTAGATTGAACACCTTAGTTTCGGGTGGATTAGATCTAAAAATAATAGATCTTATTTTTTTTTGCTTATTTTTCTAGCATAAAATTGTTGCTTTTTTAATTCTAGCTTATTTTTCTTAGATCTAAATCCTTAAATATTCCCGATCCGCGTTCACTTGATTGAACACCTTAGTATCGGGTGGATTTAGATCTAAAGTTTTTTATCTTTTTATTAGCTTATTTTTGTTCTAACTTTTCATGTCTTATTTCTTATTCCATCCTTCTACATCTAAGGCCGGAGCTTAAGGGTCTTATAAGGTTGATAAATAAATAAGGTTTTGATCTTTATAGTTTTTATGAAAATAATTAGTGGATAAAGTTGACACCTTTATTAGCTAATTAGTAAAGTAAAAGCTTTAAAGTGATAAACTTATTTGTTTATTAAGTTTGTAAGATCGGGTGGTTTTATATCATTGCGGTTCTTCATTCGGTTACCCTTTTTCCCTTTTTAATACTAGTAGTTTAGAATTATTAGCTTAAAATGTTTATGTTTGATCTTATGATTGTTGCTAGTTTATTTGTTATGATTAGTGAGTAGTTTACTTGTGCTTGCTAAGTGATTAGTGATTTGGAATTTAGGTGCGGGTTTAAAAAGGTTTAAAAAATTATTAATCATTAGAATTTTTCCAATTTACATACCGTCATTTATTTTTAATGCAATTTAAATACTTGTCATTTTTTTTTTAAAAGCACTTTACTTTACTTGTCATTTAAATTTCTTTAAACTTGTTTTCGAAGGATTTTAATTTGTTAAACCTTAAACCCGCACTTAATGAACATTTCACGTCACTTAGCAAGCATTTTCGTCATTTATTTCCTTTAGATCAATCTTAGTATAATCTTGTAGTTTTTAATCTTAAAATTAATATTAGTTTAAAAATAGTTTAAATCCAAAAGTTTAGTTTCCCTTTTATATGTTTTCCCTTTTAGTAGATTTAGAAAACCAATCCCAAAAACTTAAGTGATAATCAAGCTCGATTTACAACTTGAACGTAGATTTCCATTCACTTCTCGCCGAGGAAACGACCCGGGAGGTTTTTTGATAATTGCTTTGGTTAAAAGCGATTTTCTAGAACCCGACGGAAAATACTCACTATACTATTATTGGCCTATCCTTATTATTACGTATTAAAACAAGATGATTTAATATTATCTATAATCGAACAGCTTAAAACCCAAGTAGCTAATTGTACCAAGACTAATTTGGAAAATAAGAGTGTCAATGATACCTTAACTGCTGAGCTTGAAAGATATCGTTAGAGTTCAATGTCGGTGATAAAGTACTACTTAAGGTGTCGCCTAGGAAAGGCGTGGTACGTTTCGGTAAGAGAAGCATGCTTTCACCGAGATACGTTGGACCGTTCAAGATTTTCGAACGAGTCGGTCCAGTAGCATATCGGTTGCTCTTACCACAAGAACTCGTGGGAGTTCATGACACGTTTCATGTGTCAAACTTGAATAAATGCCTGGCCGATGTAAACTTGCATGTACCGTTAGAAGAAGTCAAGATCAACGACAAACTATATTTTGTTGAAGAACCTATGGAAATCATGAACCTTGAGGTCAAGAAGCTGAAGAAGAGACGGATTTCTATTGTAAAAGTTCGTTGGAATTCCCGGCGAAGACCAGAATTTACTTGGGAACGAGAATTACGAATGAAGCCAAGTATCCGCAACTGTATCGCGCACTACTACTATAGCACAACTAACTGAAAATTATACGGAAGAAATTCAAAAAAACCTGTGTCACATAGTATACCACTCCGATAAAATTTGAGGTCAGTAAACCGAAAGCCAACGAAAAGCAATATTAGACTCTCTAAAATATCTAAGGATACACTATATATGAGGACACAAACTATTAAGCAATTAAACGCAATAACTCATTCAACACGTATCTTCTCGACGCTTTTTATACCTGACTATAATTCAAAATATCAAATTATTGTATAATTAATATAATAAAACATTCTGCACGCTTTTTTTTAGCTTAATAGTCTTTTAGAATATCAAAATCTGAAATAGCATTATGCTTATCTCATCTTATTTTCTCTATTCTCTTCTACTTAACTATATTTAGAAGTGCTTATTGTTAGATAACTTGATCGAAGACTGAAAAGGGTGACATTAGATCACCTCATCGACTAATTCATTATCTTGAGCACCTTTATCTACGAGAGCTTATTATTTAGCTTAAATAGTCATAAAGTTCTAAACTTTAACTAGATTTATCTTATAGCTTATTAAGCAAGGGCTTATTCTTTCGAAAAGGACTAGTAGCTTATTTTTGAGAATTGGTTGCTTATTATATAAGCATATATATCTTCATCCTTTCTTCGAAAAAGCCTTGATAGCTTTTTAGCTTATTCTAGTTTTTATTTCAAAAGTAGTGTTTTTTTTATAGATTTAATCTAGTTTTATTTTTACAAAAATTAGTTTTCAAAATAGCTTATTTTTCTAAAAAAGTTTTCATCTTATTAGTTTATTTTGTCTTAACTTTTCATGTCTTATTTCTTATTCCATCCTTCTACATCTAAGGCCGGAGCTTAAGGGTCTTAATAGTCATTAGAATTTTCCAATTTACATACCGTCATTTACTTTTAATGCAATTTAAATACTTGTCATTTATTTTAAAAAGCATTTTACTTTACTTGTCATTTAATTTCTTGAAACTTGTTTTTTTTTAAAGATTTTAATTCGTTAAACCTAAGCCCGCACTTAAGGAACATTTCACGTCACTTAGCAAGCATATTTGTCATTTATATCTTTTAGATCAATTTTAGTTTAATCTTTTAGTTTTTAATCTTAGAATTAATATTAGTTTAAGTTTTAGTTTAAAAATAGTTTAAAACCAAAACCAAAAACTTGAATGACAATCAAGCTCGATTTACAACTTGAACGTAGATTTCCATTCACCTCTCACCGAGGAAAACGATACCCGTGTTGATTACTTATTATTCTTTCGTATGAATAATTTGTATGATACTTTGCTTATGTATACGTATATGTATTTTCTATAAATATATATATTATATATCGGAGGGTTGTATTTGAAACGCGTTGTGAACAACGACGCGACATCAAAATGGCGTCACTGCCGGGGAGAGGTTGTAAGCGATTTCTACGGATTTTTGTGATTCGAGTCATGAATCCTTTTCTCCGGAAAGTTTAAATACGTTCTTATAAAAAAAATAAAAAAAAAAAATTTATACCTACGTTTGTAAAAGAACACCAACCTATATACTTTCAACTGAAGTTATTATGCCATTAATAGAGTTCCCGAACCAAAGAATCCAAAAAAAAAACTTACCTTTGTGTCCTCTCGCGAGGAACTCTCACCTATGGAAAGTTAAACAAACTCCTTAGTGCGATTTTTCATTTAGAGAGTTACCGAGAACGAGTTTGATTATTAGTTTAAGTGCTTATCTCATGTCCGTATTTTAAAATTTATTGTGAATGCATTTTGAAAAGCCAAAAATAGGAAATATATATATATAATATATAAATCCAAAATAATATTTTTCTCTATTTCTATTTTTATATGTTTTCCTTTTCTTTTATAAAAAAATAAAAATACCATGGAACCTAAGAGCCGTGATTTTCCAGTTTATTGTCCAAGACATCTACATATTGCAAGAACAAGTCCATTTGAATATACATGATCGGATAATTAGCAACTTATGATGTTATCATGTACTTTTAAACTTGTACTTTTTGATGTTGTAATTCTGATAACTTTCCTTTTGTTAAATTCATGTATTAGTGTTTTACTCTTATATCCTTGTGTGAATGGTTTATTAAAATGTTACACCTCGCGATCCGCCTTGGTTGGGGTGTACACCAACCGAACTATTGAAGTTTAATTAAAACCAAAACTACTCAAAATACTAAATATACGGTATTATCTCTTTGACTATATAAAATCACCGTGAGACCATTAACTTTGTTCCAGGTTTTGGTTAATAAAATGTAAAAATCCCGTGTAGTTTCAAGAATTCAAATACTTAAAATACACCTTAATCAAACACAATTTCTTTCTACCACCGTTTGATCCAACAATAATCTTTTAACATACCAATTTCTCAATGACGACTCTTGCCGACAAAGCAATTTCTGTCAGTGCAGACAATCTCCACCCCGGTTGGAAAAGATATGTATGGAATTCTTGGAAAAGTCAAATGGAGCTATACATTTGAATAGAACAACACGGATTAATGATCATTGGAATCCGTTGAAAATGGTCCAACTCATCTATCCTTCAATTGAAAAATGGAGTGACCAATGACCAAAGAAATATTCTGAGTTAACTGCTACGGAAGCAATTCAATCTGATTAGATATCAAGGCAACAAATATCATCACCAAGGACTACCACCTAATTCTATGTCATTGGTTTTAGCAATCAAATAGTCGCCAAGGAACTTTGGGCAAAATTCAACTTCTCTGCAAGGAACTTTATTGACAAAACAAAGAAAGAGATTTGAAAGCTTTATAATGAATTCGAAAAGAATATAGCTATACTAAGAAGGGGGAAGACACTACTTGAGATTTTCATGCTACTCAAGACATGAACATCTATAATATTAAAACATGGAACAATTTCAAGTAACACCAAGTTTAAGAACACTCCTCCTCCTGAATGGAGTAAATTGTGTGACAGATGTCAAACAGGTACGGGATTTGCATACAACTAACGTTTGATCAGCTTCATGCATACTTGGGACAACAAAATTTCATGCAAATAAGGTTCGTTTAATGCATGGAACGCAACTCAGCATCCGCTTTGCTTGGTTGCAACCATCAGATTGACCCAGTCCCCATATCAACCAACAAAACTTTAACCAAAATACTCAATTTCAACCACGAGATTCACCATATCAGACTCCACAGTAGGATCACCTTTAATCATCTCAACATACTTAACTCGTCAATCATCAACACCTTTTTCAATCACTTTACCATCCATTGATTATCAATCATCAGTTCACCACAACATTTATTCTCCATCATCATCCATCCCTCAATTAGAATATGCTCCTACAGTTAACCAACAACCTGAATTTTCCTAACCAGACTCGGGTCTAATTGTTCTAGTGTTCCAGAAAGGTGATGATCCCATTGATGCCATCAATCACATGATGTCTTTCTTGACTGTTGTTGTCACTTCCCGCTACCCTACTACCAATAATCAGGTGAGGAATTCGTCCAACCCTAGGCAACAAGCTACCCTAATATAATGTAAGAGTGAACCTTACAACCAATTTTTAAGGGAGACAAACGTCTTTATCTGCGGTACAACAAGACATACACTCAGAGCAAGTGGAAGCAATTTCTAGAAAACAAAGGACTGTTTATATGTAACAACTGCAAAAGGGAATGCCACATGTCCAAACATGCACTAAACCTAAGAGGAAACTAGATGATACATAGTTTAAGGTATAAAGTGTAGAATTGGTTACTAAGCTCAAGCAAGTGGTCAAAATCAACATGATGAGGAACTTGCATATTTTTGGCAGAACCAAGATTTCTAGAAGGTCAAGGCCCCACAGACTGTCATTACTCACAAAGCTTGCTTATTAAGCTATATTTGGATGCATATACCTCTGATTGTGAAGAACTCAATACTGCCAAAGTTTGCACTCATAACGAATTTATCACATTATGGTTCAATCTCTTGCTGATGTACACCTCATGATAATTACATAATAATATTATTAATTCAAGCCGTGCAGGGATGCGTCCTTTTAAACAGCCGAATGTTGTGAACCACTCAATACTGAAATAACCGTGATAGCAATATCAATCCCCTTTATTATAAGTAGTGGATAGAATCCCAAGCAGGCAGCTGTTCAGATTCTAACTCGATCTGGCACAACAAGATGCACTGATATTATCCGTGATAAAACAACTAAAAAACCAAGTAGTTAATTGTACCAAGATAAATCTAGAAAATAAAAGTATCAATGATACTTTAACTGTTGAGCTTGAAAGATATAAGGAACAAGTTAAAGTGTTAAAAGAAGGAAAAAATGTTGATTTAAGGAGTAATGATAACGTTTCATATTTAAGTGCACAGTCTAGTAGATATTGATCGTCTAAACAAACTCTATCTAGAACATTTAAAAGAAAAGGAACTTTAATGCAACATCACTCTTCTCAAAAATGAATTTTAAGAAAGCAGAATCTAGGAACATCGATAGAAGATTAATGTTTAGAAAAGAGGATCAAACAGCTAGATAATATTTTTTTTAAAAGAGATCAATCCGCACAAACTGTTTCACAATGTGACGAAACCTTAGTTTTTCTATGATCATACCACTAAACAAGCTCTAGATTTTTAAAATCCTTTCTATCTAAAGAAAGCTCAGCAGTTGGAACCAAATTCTTTTATAAAGGTAATGTTATAACGAAACTAATGTACACCCCATTGTGATTCCTGGACTCCTATAAACCGAAGAGACCATAATGCATGCTAAAGAAGAGTCGTTCCAAAATGCTTTTAAAACAAAGGGATCCCAATAATGTAAGAAAAAGACAGTTAATAACTACACATTCATTATGCAGTTCTTAACCAACTTTCTCAAGATTTTGAAAAACGATTTGTTCCACAAATTGAATTGTCTGCTGAACAAGCCTTTTGGTCTCAGACTTCTGTGAATTCTGCAGAACCCACTCTTCTAGAAGACCACCACAAGTTGAGTTCCAAATAGAACTTCCTAGAAGTCAGCATGGTTAATAAGAGTTTTGAAGAAACTTAAATACCAACTTGCTGGGTTTTTTGACGTGGTTTTGTCAAAGAAAGAACCACACCAACAGCCAATCACGAGGGCTCGTGGGTGGGACTTAACATACAAAAGCTTGTTTTAGGGATGAAATAATTCCATTTGTAAAAGCTCTGAAGGACTTATTTAATACATTCGATCAATATTTGGTTGATGAACTTTTTGAAGTCCAAAATGTCTTTCATCAAATGGAACAGGCTGTGGAACAACATCGTTTAGAGTAAAAAACATTTGAAGTTAAAAGTGACACACGTTTTGAACAAAAAAGAACGACTCCTTTGAACAAGTAAAAAGCAAAGAAATCTTGTGAACTATAATGAATTTCATTAGGATTAATAATTAATTTGAATGTGCTTAATGTAAAAGTTTCTCAAACATGAATTGAGCTTCAAAAGGATTTCATTGAAAAAGAGATTTACGATAAACTGTTCAAAAGTTTTACCACTCTTAAAAAACATTGCATATCATTAGAAGTTAATACTCAACATAAATCAGGAAAATTATCAAATGGATAATTCTGTTCAAATCAAAGTTCTTCAAGTTTTGATCAATATTTTGAGATAAATGAATTGAAAGCTCAGTCCCAAGAGAAAGACACAGTTATAAAGAAGTTGAAAGAGAGAATTAAATCTCTAAGTGGAAATATGAATGAGAATAAGGTCAAGAAGGACATAGAAGAGATTGAAACAAATAAATTATTGAATTGGATCATCATAAGGGAAGTCAAAAGCTATTACAGGGAGAATGAGCATTGAAACAGACATATATAGTTAAACTTTATGACCGATTAAACCAACACGTATTCGATCAAAAGAACAATGTGATGATCTAATTAATCAAGTCAATCTAAAGTCTGTGGAAATTTCTGATTTAAATGCTCTTCTTCAGAAAAAAGTTTTGGTAATGACAGCTCTCAAGATTATTTAAAGGAACTTAAAGAAAAGCTACTAAGTTTATAATGTTGTTATGAAATACCCTATTGATACCAGAGATTCAATAAGATTGAACGTGGAACCAAAAACCCCTAAATTGTTTAATAAAAAAGACTACCACTCTGCCTATATTAAGCACACTCAGGAATAAGCTGTGATTCTTAGGGAATCTAGTTTGAACAAGTAAAATCAAAATATCCACAAGATCATTTCTCAGAATCTGCATGTAGTGTATTCTAAACAATTCATGAATTTGCTTACAAACATCAGTAAAACCTGCCTTAAAATTAAAAAAAAAACCAAGGTATCAACAATACTGATGGAAAAAATAGTGGCTGGAGACCCCACAAGAGCAAGACAAAAGATTAATTCACTAAGCTCATCACATCTTCCGAAACACAATTACAAAAACAGCCTCAACATCAAACCTAGTTTCTAACAAACCTATGTTGTCTTCTACAGGAGTAAAACTGTCTACTAGTGCTAGCGGATCACAACCTTCAGGCAATACAAAGAAAGATAAGATTCAGCCAAACACCAAGTAGTACTCAGAAGAATAAAGTAGAAGCCCACCCTAGGTAAAGTTTAAACAGTTTGAAAAATAATGACTTGTTGTTTACAACCTAAAGGAACAGCTAATTGCAGCAATCTAAGCATAATGCGAATTCTGAACTTAAATGTGTTAGTTGTAATGGTAGTAATGTTTCTGAAAACACGATTCGTATGTTTCTTGATTTTATCAATAATGTGAAGCTCGTGTAAAATCTAATTTATTAAGAAAAGTTCAAAAGAGAAAAGTTTAGAAAACCAACCTTAAAGGTGTTATACACAATATTAGTATATACTGGAGACCCATTGGTCAGACCTTCACTATAGAAGAAATGCTGCCCTTTAACTATGATTACCACAACACTGAAGTGCCCATTAGAAAACTAACGTTCTAGATAATGAAATACCTAAACCAGTCCGTACACAATAGTTATACATACGAAAACCTAGGTAAATCTAAAACTAAAATTTTTCTACAAGCACATCTAAAGTCTAAAATCTGAATCAGCTAACAAAAAGGAACCCAGTCAATCTTGGGGGATCTATAGTAATCTGATGTTCTATCTTTCCTCTCTCGAGAATTCATGACGTCCAAAATGGGTTTCTGGTTTTGGACACTGTCTCTCTAAGCATTATGACCAGAAGATCGCTCTCAATCTCACTAATTTTAGTACAATAAATTTTTTTGGGTACAGTCAATTCTAAAATGATCACATGGGCATAGATAATGGGAATGTTAATATCAGATTGGAATTTTATGATATAAAGGGTATACTACGCGGAAGGAACTTGGACCACAACTTATATCTCCGTTAGTGAATTTGTGATTCGAACCTTGAAGTGCTTATTTTCATCAACCACCTGCCTCAATTCGTATTTAGAAGTGTTTGAAACTATTGATTGGATCCGAGTCAACAATCGAAACTTTTGTCTTTGGATATAAGATCGACCACCCAAATGATCTCTTGTCAAGGCCAAAAAGACAAAGTCCAGGCTTATTGGCACCAACGTCTGTCTCAACAGAACTTAGGTGCAATCAACCATTTATCTATACATGATCTTGTTCGAGGTCCTTCCTATGCTAAAGTAGAAAAGGACCATCTGTGAGATTAGCATGAGCACTGGGCAAAAGCAAGAAAAACCTCACAAACCTAAATCAGAAGACACTCAACCAAGAAAAACAATATACTATTGCACATGATCTATGTGGACCAATTCGTGTTGCAGTGTTAATGGAAAGAAGAACATCCACTGTCATTACTGATTATTACTCTCGATTTACATGGATTAAGTGCTATAGGTCAAAATATTAAGTCACTAAATTTCTTAATCAATTTTCTTAAGATGATCCCAAGTGCGGCTTAAAGGCCTTCCAAAGAATCAGAACATAAATGGAACTGAATTTGTTAATCAAACTTTGCGTGAATATTATGAGAAGGTTGGCATCTCTCATGAAACATCTGTTGCTCGCTCTCCACAGCAAAATGGTGTCGTTGAAAGACGTAATCGTACGCTAATTGAAGTTGCTCGTACAATGTTGATTTATACAAAAGCTCCATTATTCTTATGGGCAGAAGCAGTTGCTACCGCATGTTATACCCAAAATCGTTCCGTCATACGTCTTCGTCACGGCAAAACACCATATGAGCTTTTCTATGACGAACCTCCCGAATTATCATTCTTCCATGTATTTGGTACACTTTGTTATCCAACAAATGATAGCGAGAACTTAGGCAAGTTACAACCGAAGGCTGATATTGGTATTTTCATTGGCTATGCACCCACAAAGAAAGCATTTCGAATTTACAACTGACGTACTAAACATATTATCGAAACAATTCCTGTAGACTTTGATGAGCTGACTGCGATGGCTTCTGAACACAGCAGTTCAGGACCCGCGCTTCATGAAATGACTCCTGCAATAATTAGTTCAGGACTCGTGCCAAACCCTCCTTCTTCAACACCGTTTGTACCACCTTCAAGAAATGATTGGGATATTTTGTTTCAGTCGCTGTTTGATGAATTACTCACTCCTCCACCTAGTGGTGATTGCCCAGCCCCTGAAGTCTTTGTTCCAATTAATGAAGTAGTTCCTCCAGAACCCGCTGCATCAACCAGCTCACCTTCCTCAACAACTGTTGATCAAGATGCATCATCCCTAAGTATCTCTCAAACAACACCCAAAACTCAATCTCCTGTCATTCCTGATGATGTTGAAGAAGTCAATCATGACTTAGATGTCGCACATATGGATAATGATCCGTACTTTGGTATTCTAATTCCAGAAGTTCCTTCTGATCAATCTTTATCAACGGATACTATTCATACAATTGTGCATCCAGATCACCAAATTTCTGAACACAATAGAAAATAGACTAAGGTCATTCACTTGAAAATATAATCGGTGAACTCGCTAGACCAGTTTCCACAAGGCTGCAATTACATGAGCAAGCTCTTTTCTGTTACTACGATGCTTTCCTCATGGCTGTTGAACCCAAGACGTATAAAGATGCTTTGACTCAATCCTACTGGATCGAAGCAATGCAAGAAGATCTCAATGAGTTTGAATGCCTTGAAGTATGGGAGCTCGTACCCCGACCAGATAAAGTTATGGTTATTACTTTGAAGTGGATCTACAAAGTGAATCTAGACGAACTGGGAGGTATTCTAAAGAACAAGGCTCGGTTAGTGGCTCGTGGTTACCGTCAAGAAGAGGGAATTGATTTTGAAGAGTCTTTTGCTTCAGTTGCAAGATTAGAGGCTATAAGGATTTTTCTTGTGTTTGTCGCTCACATGAACATGGTCGTCTACCAAATGGATGTGAAGACTGCATTTCTGAATGGTAATTTGCGAGAAGAGGTTTATGTTAGCCAGCCGGACGGGTTTGTGGATCCAGATAACCCAATCACGTGTACAAGCTAAAGAAAGCTCTTTATGGGTTGAAACAAGCTCCATGCGCGTGGTATGACATGTTGTCTTCGTTCTAGATATCCCAAGACTTCTCCAAAGGCTCAGTGGATCCGACTATGTTCATCCGTAGGGAAGGCAAGGAATTACTTCTGGTACAAATATATGTTGATGATATTATCTTTGCTGCATCTACACTTGAACTTTGTGACTTATTTGCTAAAATCATGTGTTCAAAATTTAAGATGTCAATGATCCCTTGAATCTTTAAAGAAATACAGTTTTGACTCTTGTGACCCAGTGGATACTCCCATGGTGGAGAAATCCAATCTGGATAAGAATAAAGAAGGGAAAGCTGTTGATCCATCACACTATCGTGGCATGATTGGCACCCTCCTTTATCTCACAGCCAGTAGACCTGACCTACAATTTGCTATATGCATGTGTGCCCGGTATCAGGCGCGTCCTACAGAAAAGCACTTACATGCGGTCAAAAGGATCTTTCAGTATCTAAAAGGAACCGTCAATCGGGGACTATGGTATCCGAAGGATACTTCAATTGCACTAATAGCATTTGCAGATGCGGATCATGCTGGTTGTCAAGATACACGCCGTAGCACATCTAGTAGTATGCAGTTTCTGGGAGATAGACTTGTTAGCTGGTCATCAAAAAGGCAGAAAAGCGCTGCGATATCCAGTATGGAAGCTGAATATATTGCTATATCTGGCTGTTGTGCTCAAATACTTTGGATGCGATCACAGCTTACTGACTATGGCCTTGGATTAAATAAAATTCCAATGTATTGTGATAACAAAAGCGCTATTGCCTTATGCTGCAACAATGTTCAACATTCCAGGTCGAAGCATATAGACATCAGATTTTACTTTATCAAGGAGCATGCTGAGAATGGGATGATTGAACTTTACTTTGTCAATACGGAGTATCAACTGGTGGACATCTTCACAAAAGCCTTTGCAAGAGAAAGAATTGAATTTCTTATCAACAAGCTGGGAATGCAGAGTTTTACGCCGAAGACTCTGAAACAATTGGCAGATGAAGTTGATGAATAGTGGTGGTACCTATTCAAATATCCTGTAACATATGTATATATATTAAAACCATAAAAACCAAAAAGATTTTTCATTTTTTAGGAAAGTTTTATAAAAACAAAATACAAAAAATATATAACTCATAAAACCAAAGAAAAAATTCAAAAATGAGAAAAATAATTTAACGTCCTTATAAATGTCATACAAGTAATGATACGATGCTGTAAATGAAGTTCGAGCAGAAGTTCTAAAAGTTTTCAAAACATGCCAAATGGCTTGCTATTATAGCCCAGATAGAAACCCGTCAAGCCATCTTAAAGGCAAAGTATATTCAAAAAAAAAAACTAACCTCTCAACGGGAAATTATTCCTTAAAGTAAACGCGTATCGGACTAAAATAAATAGTGACTAATAATAATTGTCGTACAATGACATGAAAATGAGAAATGTTACACAATAAGTGTACGTGTCAGTGCGCTTATGTGTTAAAATAAGGGAAATCTTATTTTGGTGTTTGTTTTTCAAAAGTATAACATTACTTCATCAGAAAATGTTTTTCTCAAAGACATTCGACTTCTCATACAATGACTACAGCTCTTTAAATAGAAAACGGTTCACTGTTTGAGGGGGAGAAAATGTCAAATATCTTCTTCATAATAATAATGAGTTTCAATGGAAAAAGGTTTTAAACTATAACGGAATATCATTCTTAAGGAAAAGTTAATTAAGTTTAACTTGTGTGTGCCTTACATGTTATGTGTTTTTGCCTTTAGGGAGTAATTGTGTGAATTTAAGTGATTAGGTATGCTATGTAAAAACATTAGGGACCATTTGTGCCTATTGTTAAACTTTAATTGCCTAGTAAAACTTATTTGTGAAAATAAAAAGGATAAGTAACATGAGGAGGCGAATGTGTCAAGAATAATAATTGTTTCATAAACACCATCCACCCCACTTCTTTGCTTTCACAAACACACGCACAAACACACCTCCCAAGCCATTCGAATTCGCCATTTTCTTGTTCTTCTTGTATTGTTGTTATCACGCATAAGGTATAACTAAGATCTTGTTCATCTCACTCCAAACAACTTACATCTCAATCAAATCAAGTTTTTCATATGGGTTTGATCTCGAAAAGCCCTAATAATCAAATTAGGGTTCGTCAAAATCAAAGCTGCATAAAACCTTAAATTGAGTGAGGGGTATTGTTTGTTTTGGAGTATTGTACACCCATTTAAAGCAGTTTTCCATTTGGACTTCATTTGAATGTGTTCTTGCTAGATTATTTGCTCGAAAATTTTAGATTTTGGGAAATAATGTAAAATGTCGATGGGTTTTGTAATAGAATGCATGTTTATCAGATATTGAATGTGTTTAAGCCATTAAAACTTACCCTTGTCCGTAGATAATTGAATGAATGGGCTAAATGTGTAAAAGTGTTCGTGTCTTGTAAAATCTTGATGAAACAGTGGATAAATGTTGTTAGAATTGTGTCTAAAGGTATCCTTAAGATAATTAATGGTAAAAGAACATCTTGTGTGCATCAAAATCATGTTTGTGAATTTTTGTGTGTGTGAGGACCCGATCTATTCGTGTTAATTTAGGCACCGATCTAGTCTTTATCCCTTTGGAAACTGAACTAGTCAGAACCCTTGAGGCCTGAACTAGTCAAGCCTCCTTGAGAACCAAACTAGTCAAATCCCCTTGGAACCGATCTAGTCAAAATCCTTTAGGAACCGATCTAGACAAGACTCTTGAACCCGAACTAGTCGTTTCACTTTATGAAACGATCTAATCAAATTCCTTTTGGAACCGATCTAGTTAAACCTTAAGGAACCGATCTAGTCTTTCTCTTAAGGAACTAAACTAGTCAACTTCCTTAAGTAACCGAACTAATCATGTCCATTTGAGAACCGATCTAGTCAATTCACTTTGGAAACCGAACTAGTTCATACATTTGAGGACCGATCTAGTTATTCTCAAAGACCAGATCTAGCTCTCTCATCAAGGACTCGATCTAATAGATTTGTTTAAAGAACCGATCTAGATTTTCTCATTAAGGACCCGATCTAGTGAAATCTTTAAGGAACCAATCTAATAGATATAGACCAAAAACACTTAAGATCAAAATTTCAATTTGAAGGCAAACTAAAACTTAATTTAGCCGGATAATTAAAATTGGTTAATTATGCTATATAACTCAGTTTAAAATAGTCTTATATGCAAGGTAATATCAAGGTTAACTAAAATACGACTTAGGTTATCTTAAATCTCTACTAGTTAGAAAAACCACGATACCTAAATTGTCAAAGAAGTTGCCTTAATTCCTTAAGCTCATAAGTTTACCTAAGTTGCCATTCAGAGGAATATATGATATTTGCTTAATTGTATACTAATTTACCCGGGATTTTGCCTAATAAAAGCCAAAAAAATGCCAAAAGAATAGAAAATGTGTGCTTTTGTGTTCAATTGTGCAGGAAAGGATTGAAAAGACAAAAAGAAGCAAAAACGATCAAAAACAGACAAGAAACGGGAAAAAGACAAAG
>BQNB010100341.1:0-24719 GCA_026074375.1 Tanacetum coccineum | reverse complement strand
TTTTGATTAAAAAATCACATTTATTTTCAAATTGAAATATCTTTTTATCAATTTAATTTTATTATGATCTAACTTCACCATATTTTTTAAAATTTTGTGCTCTTTAATTCAACATACATTTTGTTATATTTTATAATTTTTTTGTTTTTTACATTTTTAGTGGGTTTATTTTATGTTGATTTATATTTTTTACAACTTTAACCTTAATTAAATATAAACTTGATACGTTAAAACTATATACTTTCGGAGAGTGTGTTGTCTCTTTACATGCGAGAATGATGATGTTATTATGGTGTTGCGGGAAAGCTACGGGAAACCCAAACGAACACATACATTTAAAGTGTTGTGAAACGAAATTACTAAGCGGGTAGGAAATTGCGTAAAGAGTTGAGTTAGTAAATATTCTATTACCGCCGCTATGCGCGGGTAACTAACTAGTAACTCTAATTTACTCATTTACAAGATTTTAACTAACAATAGTCCTTACCACTTCAACTTGTCAATTAAAATTAGAAAAATTGATGAAAAAAAATATTTGTTATTATATTTTTTTGATAAAATGTCATGACCCGGCAAACCGGGTCGACCCGGGTCAACGAAAAACCGGCGGTTCAATCCGGTTCTCGAACAAGTAAAAACCCGGTCACATCCGGCCCGGTCTCCGAGCCGGTTCACGGTTCAACCGGTTGGACCGGCCGGGTCAACCCGGGTTTTAAAACATTGATACAAACTGTTAAGTTGTTATTTGAATAAACAAATAAAGGACCAATAAGATCGCATAATAAACAAACTTATTATCTATCATTCTATTTTGAAACATACGATTATAAAAATGTGGATAATAATATGGAGATGGGAGAAATAATTTGGATAATGACACTTGCCTGAGTTTTTTCTAAATCTCATTACCTTCGTGTTTACAAAACTCGATTGTATACAATACATGGATATCGATACAGATAAAGCAAAACAAACACTTTTAATACGTAGGAACAAAAAAATTAAAACAAACAACTTCAAACAAGCACAAGAAACGCTTTCAACAAGTAAGAAAAAAAATTAACCACAACAAACAACTTCGAATATGCATCACGAAACTTGCTCCAACTTCTAAATGTTTCAAAACATCTATATATCTTGCACATGCATGTTCTTGATCAAACGATATCAAGTCTATCAACTTCATCCGCAATCTCCTCATGCAAGTACCAATATATCATTCCATAGACAAAAAACATAACATATGTTGCAAAAATAAATGGCTGGAGGAAGCTAGGTACAATAAGCGACGCCAAACATACCACTAAGCAAGAACCAAACACAATTACTCCTCCTAAATTTAATTCCATAAGCATCTTCAATGGTTATGATAGTTTTTACTTAAACACAATACTTAAGTTTGTGTTTAAGAAAGTAAGGAAATCACTATATTTTGTCATTCAACTATTTTCTTTAACTCATTTAAATAAGAATTTAAGAGTTGATAAACTTTGTTTTGACTTATTGTTTAAATTGTTTGTGTCTTATTAGTTTAAAAGAGTTTAAACTTTCATTATATTCGTTGAAAAGTGTTTTAACTTTACTTTCAAAAGTTATAATTACTTTAGAAAGGTCTGATACTGAATCAGTTTTATGTGATAAAAGATAATGGTGTGATGATAAATCTATGCCTGATAAATTTAAGGGACTGATCTAATACGTATGAAACAAAATTACTTGAAGCAAAATGATGTGTGGAAATCTAGCTTTATATGTATAGTAACCGTGTCCTTTATACCTTCATCAACACTCACGGGTAGTGTACTCGTTCGTGTAGTGCGGAGAGTCGGCAAGACCGAGTCGTTTACGAGGAGCGAAGGATCCTAGTTGTCTAGCAGGTTGTTTCTTAAATCACTAGCATTTTAATCCGTCGATTATATATTTAGACAAATCAACTATGTTGATAGAAATAATGCCTAAAACGTAATTAATATTTTTCGATCTCACTACGTTTTGATAATCACAAAATATAAAAACGCTCAATGTAAAATTAAACGTAAACAAGTAATTAGTAGTAAATTTTTATTTTGAAAATTTAATCACTTAAATGTATGAATAAATTATGAATAAATAAATGCTTAATGCATTTTATGATCAAAGGAATTTTTATTCAACCTCATATTTTTTATAAAATGTTACAAACATTTTTATAACTTTTACAAAACATTTTCTACATTTAAAAGAAATGTTTTATTCAAAATAAATATTGTGAATTCAAATTTTCTACCCAAAAACGGCTAGAAATGTTTCAGAAAACACCTCCCCTGTAAAAGACAAAAAAGAGAGCGTCTGAGCCTGAGCGGCCCCTTTAAATATAAGGGCGACCCCCTTAGTGATAAGGGGGCCGGCCATAGAGCTAAGGGGGGCGGCCCGACAAAAACGCTCCCCAGCTTGCCTATAAATATTGAACTGTTCCCTACTGATTTTCTCACTTTTTGCACTCCTTCTTTTCTTTCTAAAATCAGTCCACACATCATCTACAATCATTTGATCATTTAATCATAAAACTTTGTTTCCAAGTGATTCAAGCTCAATTCCTCAAGTGTAAGAGAAGAATATTTCTCATCATCAAGTCAAGAAGTATTGTAGTTTTTTTTTATTGTGAAGGTGTAGTATATCTTGTAAATAATTTGTGTATATTGTGAAGGTGTGTATTGTAGTTGTGTGTAATAGGTAGATTGTGGTGATCATTGTAAGTATAGTTAGATCATGGTGATCTTAGTAAGTAGTGTTAGATTGGTGTGATCGTAGTAGTGTCTAGGTGAAGTGAAGTTGTGAAGCGTAGTGAAGTTGTGAAGTGAAGTGAAGTAGTGAAGTGAAGAGAAGTTGTGAAGTGAAGTGAAGTAGTGAATTGTTGTGAAGTAGTGCGGTTAGTATTTTAGTCCTCAAAATACAAAAGTTGTGATAGATTGGTTCTAGCTAGGATTAGAACTCGACATTTGGCTTAGTGTCGGAAATTGGTGTAAGCTTAGTTGTGTACGGTTTTCTCCGCCTAAAGAGAGTTTGTTGACATAGTGAAGAGAACTCTCGAGTTTGGTGCTCGGGGAGTGGAGTAGGGCGAAGAGGTGCTTCGTTACCGAACCACTATAAATCCTTGTGTTGTGGTTTGATCTTTCTAACTCTTATCTCTTGTCTTGCATACTTATTTATCACTTATTTACTTACTTATATTGTTCATATTGTGCACATATTGAGATCACATAAAGTTGAATCTAAGTTTTTATAAACAAACTATACATCAAATTAAAAAGCGGTAAACTATTCAACCCCCTTCTAGTTTTTCACAATTGGTATCAGGAGCCACGTCAAACAAGATTTTTAAAATAAACTGTATTTTAAAACTTGAATCGATCTATGGAATCGGAAAAATATTTAGAAGGGCAATCTATGCAAAGACCACCACTATTTGAAAGTGATGGATTTATTTATTGGAAAAATAGATTCGAAACTTATGTGAAATCAAAAGATCTAGATCTTTGGCATATTATTACCTATGGTGATTTTTCTCCCGTTCAAAATAATCCCGAAACTAAAAAGGATGAAATTATACCATTTGATAAACAAAATGATGATCTTAAAAAGAAACTCGCAAAAATAATGAAGCTAAAATGGTAATTTATAATGCTTTGCCACGCAAAGAATACGAAAGATTTTTTATGTGTAAAACAGCAAAAGAAATTTGGGATACTTTACTAATCACTCACCAAGGTAATAGTCAAGTCAAAAATAATAAAATAGATCTTCTTGTTTAAAAATTCTAATAAGCAATGAAATCGACAAGAAAACTTATGAATTAATTATCATGACAAGTAACGTACGAAAATAAAATTTACGAATCATGGATACACGAACACGCGAAATATGACATAAAAAAAATAAAAACTACACTTTTGCTTTTGGGCTTATGAATATTTCGGCAATGCACAAGAAAAGAAAAGGCCCAAGTCCAATTTTAAAGGCCCAAGCCCATGTCCCTATCTATTAATCCCAGGGAACTAAGTTTTATCTCATTTATTGTTACAAGAATTAAAAATAAGAAACCCTAAAAATTTCTACAAACCGGCGGCATCCCACAAGGAGAAAGAAGGAGCGAGATTTCAATTTTTGGTTCATGAGATCCTAGTGTTTTTCATCTATATTCAATCCTCGATTAATTCCCATAATTGGTACGTTGTAAGAAACCTTTATTTCCTTTTCTCGTGATTATTTTATACACATGAATTGGGCCAAGAAACCTTAATAAATTATCACATGAAATGATATGATTATTCATGAAATAATACAAGAAATATATGTTAAATGGTGATGTTTAAATAATTATACCATGCCATGAATCAAGATTTATTTGAGTAAAGAATTATAGGGGTGTTTTCGAGTGGCTCATTCGGCCAAGAGGTCACGCCGAGTACCCCTAAGGGACTCGGCACATGAGTGTTGGCTTTAATTGATGTCGTGTGGATGTGGGTCGAGCAAAGGCAAGCCGAGACCCCTAGGGTACTCGGCACACATACTTTCTTTTCATTTGGACGTGTTTCGTGTGGTGTTTGAGTTTATACGTTTCATGGTGATTGGTTGGTGTGTGCTCTACATCCCATCACATTGGAGTTGATCCCTCCACCCATTTATTATAAGAGGTCACCCCTCTAGTACATGTTGAGGCATCCCCTCTACTTCATGCATGTATGCACGTTATTATTATGTATGATTATATGAGCTCGTGGGCAAACCCTTATTGCTATGTTATACTACCTATGACATTCCATTATACGTTTACATCTTAACAACCATGTTTTACATGTTCATTGCTATTCTTCATGACATATTTCTCCAGGTTCCTCATGACACTCATGAATCTTTCCGCTGCTTTATATTCCTTATTCAGGATTTATGTTTATTATTTCATTATCATTATATCCGTTCACTGAGCGTTATGCTCAGCCGTATTCTTTTCATGTTTCTTACGGCAGGTAACTAGAGGGAGTTGGGCATGAGAGATTGTGCTTAGGAAGAGACCCTTTAGCTTCCACTCTATTATCATTGACTCTTGCAGACTTATGTTTTGGACACATGTTTCGTCCTTTAGACTTCCTTTACGTTTATGCATGTTAAACTTCATAATGGGAGCCGATGTTTGTTTCCGGCTTTCCACCTTGTTACGTTATCAGTTATGTTTTATGCCTTTTATGCTTTGATATGACGCCATGATTATGAAGTGATGCCTTTCATCAGAAAGGGGCGTTACACCCCTGGTGCTAAAAGCAATCTTCGACAGCACTTTTCTTGCTTATTTATCAGTATAATCTAGGTTTTTTTGGCTTTTCTATAAAGGCCTCAAGCCCCTCTTAAGCCCATATAAGTTCTTAAGCTTAAGAAGCCTTCTAGTTGCTTAAATTTAAGCTCCTAAGTGGTCTCTTTGACTGTTTCGTACAGATGCTGAACTCGCTGCGGCTGTCCAGGCAGCCGTAACTGCTATGCTTCCACAGATCCGTGAACAAGTTCGTGAGGAGTACCGTAATGGTGCTAGTGGCTCAGGTGGAAATCCTCCACCAGTCACTATTCATACCTGGCTGGAACGCTTTAACAAGCAAAAGCCCCGTACGTTCGAGAAGGCGGTAACTCCAGTTGATGCTGAGAACTGGATCTCTCACATGGAGAAGATCTTTGATGTAATGGGTTGTGATGATGTGTTTAAGGCGAGGTTAGCCGTTTATAAGTTTGAGGGTGACGCGCTAGCATGGTGGAAGGCCTACAAGCAGGCCAAAGGAGGAGATGCATGGATTCTCACTTTGTCATGGGCAGATTTCAAGGAGTTGTTCTTCCTCCAATTTTTCCCTCGAGCTGAGCAAGAGCGCTTAAAGCGAGAGTATCATTCTCTTGCGCCTAAGGGCAGGCAGAGCAGTAGTGAGTTTTATTGCAGCGTTTATCCCGTATAGCTTGGATTTCTTGGCAGGCCTACTGGCACCGCAGAGGACCATGCCAAGAACTTTTCGTGGGTCTGCACAAGTCGAACCTAGACCGTATCCTATGCATGGAGTTTTACTGATGTTGCTCAAGTTGCAGATGCTGCTCGCAACTTTGAGATCCTCCGAGACAGGGATGATTATGACAGGCCTGAACGATCAGACAAGAGGTAAACCTTCAGTAATTAAATTTTGCGACCTATTCCACGTTTTATCTTTCTATCGCCCCCCTTTATAACATGTACCACCCAAACCATTCTTCAGGCAATAAGAGTGGGCCAGCATCAGTCGCTAATCAGCAGACATAGTCACCGGGTCATGCTCAAGGAATGACCGATCATGGGTCAGACAGCGCGCAAGGCGGCGTAGTGGATAACTACCCGTAACAACATATAGCAACAATCACTTCCGTGAACAACAACAGGTCCAATCTTTATCGTATCATCCTCATCTCTCTATTATATAAAGCAAACATCCACGTTAAAATGACCTGAACTCTGGTCTGGATGCGGACCAACGGAACAGGGTCAGCAGTCCCACCGCGCAACCACTCTGGTAATTCATATTTGATGTAACAAGTTTATTCGCTATATGGTCTCAAACTTCCATCTCCTCACGATCCATCATTGAATCAGGTTCCCCGAGCAATGAACAAGGACCGTCCGATGTTATACTTACCCTGTCTGCACCACATGTGGACGTAGACACCCAGTGATAGTGTACCGTCGTGCTGCAGGTACTTGTTTTAATGCGGTCAAGCTGCCCATCTCAGCGAGATAAGCAAGAAGAACACGGGGACTAGTCGTCTTGGTCAATGCTGACAAGAAGCCAGACGCATCAGGCCGCGTCTTTGCGCTGACTCAGGACCAGGCTGCTAATACTACAGGTTCCCATCACTGTGCATTATTGTACATTTTCAGGACGTGGGCAGTAAGTTGTTTTTATTTGATACGGGTGCAACACATTCTGTGTTATCTACAAAGTTTGCCTCATGTCTTACTATGACACCTGTACCACTTGACCATGTGTTATGTATATCCACGCCCATGAAAGACTCCGCACGTATTACCCATGTGTATAGAGACCTTCCTCTACAGTTTAATGACAAGATCCGTTCAGTTAAATGGCGCTTCCTTCTAGACATGTGTGAGTTCTGATATAATTCCTGGGATATGGACTGGTTATCAGCGCACCATGCACACGATTGACTTCCATCCCCGTCGTGTTTATATTCGGCAATATCATACTCCTGACTTTATTACATCATAGGATCCCTACCGGAAAATCTATGATAATCATTTCTGCTTTAGAAGCACGTACCCCCTATTATCTCACGGCTTGAAGGTTTATCCTAGCAATATTCAAAGACACGACTTCAGATATTCTTCTATTCATGACATCAGTTCCAATTGTTTTCGTAATTTCAAGAGACGTATTTCAGAAGAACCTTCCAGGAATTCCACCCACTCGCGTATGTTGAAATTCTACATTGAGCTTATTCCAGGAGCAGAGCCAACTCCAAGGCTCCTTAACGCATGCTCCGATTGGGTAAGAAAAGAGTTGAAGGATCAGTTGCAAGAGTTGTTGTGAGCGAGTTTTATCCGCCCAAGTGTATCGCCATGGGTGCACCAGTTTTTGATCGTCAAAGAAAAAGACGTAAGCAGAGATTGTGTATCGACTACCGGAATTCAACAATATCACGATTCCGTCATCGTTATCCCCTTCCACGTATTGACGATTTATTCGATCAGCATCATGTTGTGCTAAGCATTCTCCAAGATAGAATTTAATATCCGGTTACCATCAGTTTTACGAGTGATAAAGAGCATGATATTTTCCAGACTGCTTTTCGTACACGTTATGGCCACTATGAATTTCCTGGTTATGACCTAATTTGGTCTCAGCGAATGCTCCAGCATGTTATGGACATGCGATGAACCGAAACTTTCATGAATTCTTAGACAAGTGTCCGTCATCGTCATTCATCGATGAAATTCTGGTCTTTTTTCTAAATCATAAAGAGGAGACATGAGGACCATCTTCGCACTGTTTTACACAGATCAACGACAATAGAAACTATATGCCAAAGTTTTCCAGTGCGAATTTTGGTTGAGTAAGTGGCTTTTCTGGTCACATAGTTTTCATCCAAAGGGATTACCATGGATCCGGCGAAGGTTGCGAGGCTATCCTAATGGCCAAGACCGAACGTCCGTTACTGAAAGTAGGATTTTTCTCGAATAGCAGAGCTAATTATCGCAGATTTGTAGATGGGTTTTCTCGCACTGGCCTTACCCTTGACTAAGCTCATGCGAATGGTGAGAGTTTGTTTGGAAACGACGAGCGAGGAAGAGAGCTATGAAGAGTCTTAAGCACGTATAAGTCTCCGCACCTATCCTTACTCTCCATCCTTCAGTGGATTCTTAGATTTAAAGAGATGCTCAAAAAAGGTCCTGGGTTGTGTACACATGCAGCCATGGCAAGTGATTGCCTATGGCAATCACGACAGCTAAAACCGTTATGAGGTGAACTATCTACCCATGACCTAGAATTAGCCAGCTGTTCTATGTATCTCGATCTTAAAATCTGAGACACTACCCTTTATGGCGAATCATGTGACATTTTCACCGATCATAAAAGCCTCAAGTATATTTTCACTCAGCGAGAATTAAATAAGAGCAACAACAAAAGCGACCCTTTTTTGGTTAGAGTACTAAAGGATCTATGACACCAAATTCATGTATCAACCGGGGAAAGCAAATGTGGTGGCTGCACGCGTTAATAAGAAAACAGGTATGATAGCTGGATCAAAGTAGGGAGAAGAGGATTATTCGTGATCAGGAACGTTGGACGTAAGAGTTATGAGTGTTCGTGGACAGATATGGTTTTCTGGCTAGTCTGAGGTTTTAGCTACCTTTACTTTCTCAAATTAAGCAGCTCAAAAGGCGACGATGTCGAAATCTGGCAATCCATTAGAATTAGACAAGCAGACCGCGTTTCATGTTGATATGATGGCATTCTATGGCATGCGCACTATTATGTTGTACCAGAAGATCCTGCACTTCGTGAGTTTTGATGACCGAAAGCTCCTAGTTCTCCTGTTTTCTATTCATCCGAGTTCGACGAAGATGTATCATGAATCTCAAGCAACACTCTGGAGGATGGTACTGAAACGAGATGTAGCAACATTCGTACTCAAAGTGTTTAGTCACTCATGTCAGCAAGTTTAAGATGCGAGAACATCACGCTGCAATTGGTTACAACAACCATTAGAGATTCCTGTTTGAGAAATGGGACGAAATATCTATTGATTTTCGTTACAGGTTTACCACGGACTCAAGGAAGCACGACGCTATCTGGGTTGTCTGGAGCGATTGACCAAGACACGCATTTATCATCCTATTCGTAAGATTTTTCCATCAGTAGATTGCATAGATTTTCCAGCCAGAAAATCGTTCAAAAAAAAATACCGTACACGGTACTCCATCAGCAATCGATCCGATAGAGATCCACGTTTCACGCTCGTTTTCTGGAAAGGTTAATACAGAAACCTTGGGGAACCAGACTCAAGTTCAGTACGGATTTTCATCCAAGACAGACGGATCATCAGAACGTACGATTCAGACACTGGCAGGACATGTTACTTCATGTGCATTAGACTCTGGGACAGAAATTCGGACGACTACATCTGTTTAAGTTGAGTTCGCGGTATAATAACTTTGACGCGCATGCAAGGTATCAAGTGCGCTCCCTTTGAGATGTTTATTATCGTAAATGAAATGCCGTAGCTCCTATCTGTTGGGATCAAGTTGATGAGACGGTTCTTGAGGCCCAGAGGATGATTGAGGTGATCAATGAAAAGGTCGCTGTCGCCAGGGAAAAAGCTCTAAAGAAGAGCTCAGACCGTCAGAGAGAGTTCTGCCGAAAGCATCGATAGATTTGAGTAGAATTTCAGCCGGGTGAACATGTATGCCTTGAAAGTCTATCACCACACGTGGAGTCCAGCGTTTTGGTATTAAGGGCTCACTTAGTCCCCCTCGTTTATAAGGACCATTGAAATTCTGAACGCTTGGAGAGGGTTTCTTATCGTGTGTCGATACCCTCCCCAACATCTCTCAGTTCACAACGTATTTCCATGTATACTTTACTCAGAGGTTTCAAGTAAACATCATCTCCACGCTGTCTCTTATCCATTTGGTCAGGGTATTGCTTTACATGATTAAACCACAGTTATCCGGGTGCCGGGCCTGCCGAGAAATTTACATCTCTTTACACGGAAAGAGCTGAGTCTATTCTAGACCGGCAAGTCAGAGTCATGAGAGGAACAAGACTATTCCCTTTCGTTCAAATCTTGGAGGAATCATCTGAACGGGAAGCCACTTGGGAAAACCGAGGAGTCTATACGGACTTCCAATCCTCATTTTTCTTCCATGATCTGTATGTCTCTTTCCAGTCGTATCATGTTTCTACAATTCGAGGACGAGATTAATTCTTTTACAGAGGGGAAGAGTTTGTAAAAAACCCACATGAATATACCATGCAACATAAAAATTCTAATACGACAAATGCAATCGAATCAAGAAAACTTATGAATTAATTATCATGACAAGTAACGTACGAAAATAAACATTTAACGAATCAATAATACACGAACACGCAAATATGACATAAAAATAAAAACTACCTTTTGCTTTTGGCTTATGAATATCATCGCAATGCACAAGAAAAGAAAAGGCCCAGTCCAATTTAAAGCCCTCACCCGACTACCGTAAAAGGTGTTAGGAGTTTCCTAGGTCATGCCGGTTTTTACCGACGATTTATCCAAGACTTTTCTAAAATAGCTAGACCTATGACTCATCTTCTTGAGAAGGAAACACCGTTTGTGTTTTCTAAGGATTGTATTGATGCTTTTGAGACTCTTAAAAAGAAGCTTACCTAAGCTTCGATCTTAGTTGTCCCAGATTGGAACCTACCTTTCGAATTAATGTGTGATGCTAGCTATTTCGCGATTGGTGCGGTTTTGGGACAACGAAAGACGAATCATCTTCAGCCTATACATTATGCTAGTAAGACGATGACCGAAGCTCAAATTCATTACACAACGACGGAGAAAGAAATGCCTGTCGTAGTGTATGCTTTTGAAAAGTTTCGGCCATATCTTGTCTTATCTAAAAGCATAGTGTATACGGATCACTCGGCTTTAAAATACCTTATGAATAAACAAGACGCCAAGCTGAGGTTGCTCCGGTGGGTGCTCCTCCTACAAGAATTTGATATCACCATCCGTGATAAAAAAAGGAAGTGAGAACCTAGCGGCGGATCATTTATCTAGACTTGAGAATCCTCATAAGGATGTGTTAGAAAACAAAGACATAAATGAAAATTTTCCATTAGAGACTCTTGGTAAAATATCTAGTGAAAGTACCCCATGGTTTGTGGAATATGCAAATTTCTATGCGGGGAATTTTATCATCAAAAGAATGACAACTCAACAAAAAAAGAAGTTTTTCAAGGACATTAAACATTATTTTTGGGACGATCCTTATCTTTTTCGTATTTGTGCAGATCAAATCATTCGACGATATGTGCATGGGCAAGAAGCTAATGATATCCTCAAAGCTTGTCATGAAGGACCCACCGGGGGCCATCATAGTACCAATCTCACCGCTTAAAAAGTATTTGATGCCGATTTCTTTTGGCCGACCATATATCGAGATACCCATATTATGATCAAATCTTGTGATACGTGTCAAAGACAAGGAAAAATTTCACAACAAAATAAGATGCCTCAAAATGCTATTCAAGTTTGTGAAATCTTTAATGTATGAGGTATCGATTTTATGGGACCATTTCCGTCTTCACGTGGTAATATATACATCCTCGTAGCCATTGATTATCTTTTGAAGTGGGTGGAAGCGAAGGCGCTCCCCATAAATGATGCTCGAGTTGTGGTTAAGTTTTTAAAATCTCTTGTCGTTGGATTCGGGACACCTAGAGCTATTATAAGCGATCGTGGGACCCATTTTTGTAATGATCAATTTGCTAAAGTAATGTCTAAGTATGGGGTCACTCATCGTCTTGCTACCGCTTATCACCCTCAAACGAGTGGTCAAGTGGAGGTGTCCAATCGTGGCTTGAATTGTATTCTTTAAAGGACGGTTAGAGAAAACTGTACCTCGTGGTCCGACAAACTAGATGACGCTTGATGGGCATTCAGTACCGCTTTTAAGACACTGATTGGTTGTACGCCTTACAAGTTAGTGTACAGAAAGTCTTGCCATTTACCTATCGAGTTAGAGCATAAAGCATATTGGGCTTTGAAACATGCTAATTTTGATCTTAAAACCGTGGATGATCACTGGAAGCTTCAACTTAACGAACTTAATGAGCTTCATGATCAAGCTTACGAGAATTCTTTGATATATAAAGAGAGGACGAAGAAGCTTCACGACTCTAAGATCAAAAACCGCATTTTCAATGTTGGTGATCGAGTTTTACTCTTCAACTCTCGTCTAAAGATATTCTCAAGAAAGCTTAAAACACGTTGGTCGGGACCTTTCACCATCACCAAAGTTTTTCCATATGGAACCATCGAGTTATCTCAACCCGATGGTCCAAGCTTTAAGGTGAATGGTCATTGTGTGAAGTATTACTTCAGAGGGGACTTACCACCCAAGGTAGTCCAGGATCTCTAAACTTTCTCCAAGGACGAATGAATTCGGGGATCGAGTCAAGCTATGTGACTCGGTTACCAAAAACATAGCGCTTCATTGGAGGCACCCCATGCTTATCCATTTTTTCTTTCTTATTTCTATTGTGATGTGAGGAGGCTTGTACTCTTCCAATTCTTGTTGTTTGTGCTTGTTATTGTTTGTAGGATTGACCCAAATTTTTTGAAGATTCTCGTGTTCTGTGTTTTGTCCCGGTCTACTCGAGCTTCCTAGCCTTTGCATGCAATTAGTTTGGGGAAATCCGATATCCTAGATTATTATCAACTAACATTTATCTTTTAGCATACTTGATAAACGGCTTGAGATTTTTGTGGTACTTTCTTCACGCTTGGATTATTTATTCGACTTTTTGAGTTCTAGTATGGGGTTTTTTAAACCTTAGACTAGGAAACATTGAGGACAATGTTTAATTTTAGTATGGGGTAGTATATCTTCGATATGATCTTACCTACCTTTGCCCGTTGTTCTCACGTACCCCGTTTTCCCACAAAAATTTTAAATTTTTAAGTCTTAATATCTAGTTTATTGTTCATATATAAAAAAAATATATGTTAGTTGAAAAATAGAAAATAGTTGACACGAATGTAGGTTTTCCGTTGGTGAGAATGAAAAGTAAATTTTGACCCGACCGATTTTATATCTTAGCTTTCTCCTTAACTTTAAATAGATTGATTTTGCTAATCTTTTATACAAGGAGCTATAAAACGCAAGTCTAGCTTAAAAAAGTCAAGACTTTGCAAGTTCCCATAATTGATTTTAAATATGCAAAGTTCGATTTATTAGAGTTGAGATTGTTGCCAGTCTATGTGACTTGTTAAAGTGCCGATCTTAATTCGTTAGGCTAAGTATTCACGAGTTTCTTTATTAGAAATTTTAAATTGTGAAGAACAAGAGATGATAGAGTAGAGTATAAGTTTTGATGCTAAACATAGAATAGTTGGATTTCTTTAAGGCTCATAAAGGTTAATTGTGGCTTTTTGCTCCCATCAGCTTAATAAACGTTATATAATTATTGAATAAATAAAGTTTCTTTGGTTTTTGCGATTCTTAGTTTAGATCACTTCGTAGAGATTCCTTCTGGTGAAAGTAAGGTACACATCGAGGTTTTGTCAGTGTTGTGGGGAAATAGACTCCTGGACCATGGTCGGCTCGCATACCGATGTGGCAGTTGTTAAAAGACCACAGGACTTGAAATTTGGCTATAATAATAATTATGTAATAAACCGAAGCCGAAATAAGACTTCTGGATCATGGTCGGCTCGCATACCGATGTGACAGTCGTTTAAAGGGTGGAGGTAATAATAATAATAATAAAAACTGTGGGCTGATAAAAGTTTACTGCCTCTTGCCGGCTCACAACCGATGTGGCAGTCTTCTAAATAAGGCACATAGTAATAATAATCCGAGACTGATAAAAGTTTGCTGCATCTTGCCGGCTCACAACCGATGTTGCAGCCTTCTAAAAGGTCGAGGAAATTACCGAGGTCGAAATATGTTTGCTGCATCTTGCCGGCTCACAACCGATGTTGCAGCCTTCTAAAGGACCGAGGTTTAATAATGTTGCAATAATAATAATAATAAAGCCAAATTTCGACTCCGGGGTTATCTAAATAAAGCCTCCGTCTCTGGACTCGTAGTTGAGTTGTTTCAGATGAAATAAAAAGGATAACCCCTAAATCATGCGAAATTAGAACCTTAATGTGGACCTTATTCTCACCCCATGTCTCTTAGGAAAGGCTTTCAAATTTAATGGGTCTAAACCGGGTTTACTTTATTAATAAGGACATAATTTATTTGTCAATAATAATAATAAAATCTTGAGATACAAATTAGGAATAAGGGAGGAAAAGTAAGTACACAGTAGTGTTAGCATCATAACTTGTATTTTACAATGATCTTGTTTTTAAGCTTGGCTTGGAGAGGTGAAAGTCGGGGACGATGAATTTATCTATTTGGACACTTTTTGTGCTTTTTGTTCCGTGATCCTAAAAGTTATCAATGAATAATGAAAGCAATACATTATGTCACACATGAATAAGTTGTAAGTTGTAAATTAGGAAAATAAATAAATAAAAAAAATAAAAAAAATAAAAGAAAAGTTTTGAAAAATGGGGAAATGGGGTGTTTTAAAGCTTGTGATTTCTTAACTCTCCCCACAAAAGACTTTGCTACTTTTCAAAGGATTAGTTTGGGGAGGTTTTGAGGTATTTGGTTTTAGAGCATATAATATTGCGTGAGGACACGACAATCACTTAGTTTGGGGAATTTTGATATGTGAGAAATCACATATCCTTTTTATACCAAAAATGGCCCTAAAATGAACAAATTGTGCAAATTATGCTTGTATATTGCTTGTTTTGTCATTTGTGATGTGTAGGTACGGATATTGCAAAAATCACAAGAAAACGGCCAAAACCAGACAAAACGGACAGGGGAACGGATAGAGTGTACAAGAGCTGGGAGTTTCTAGCAATGGTCAACAAAGTCAACAATGGTCAATCCTTGGTCAACCCACAAAAAGACAAAACCCTCAAAATCCCAAATGAGCCCTTAATGTTAAAACAATTTCACCATAAGTCCCTAAACTCATAACACCGTTAGTCTTTTAATCCTTAAAGACTAACGGTCGTTATCTTTTAATCATAAACCCCTTAACCCCTTTTAACCTTTAACAAGCCCAAATAACAAACACCGGCCCAATCCCTTTTAATATAAACCTTAGCCCAAGTCAACCCATCCTAGCCCCCGGGTCAAACACAATTTTATAAAAGAAAAAGGGCGCGGGAATTGGTTTTCTACTGTTCATCATCGTGCCCAAGTTTTACCCTGCATAAATCAAACGGGTAAATCCTAATCCCTTCACTCGTCCAGCGTGGCAACGAAGATTCCAAGTACCAAGTACCATGTCAGCATCAAAAATGTCACCCTTTGATCCTGATTGGCCAAGTTATAACAAGGGAATGCCACGCGGGCTCAAAAGAAACACATAAATTGAAGGAATTTGCACTGAAATCAAGCCAAAAGAAGCACACCTCCAAAGAAGTGGGATTGCCAGCTTGGCAATCCGTGTGCTCACATTCCAATCCAACGGTCACAATTGAGGATCCAATGATTGAAAGAATTCGAGGGCCAAGATCAAGACTAAGGGGAGCGTCTTTGAGGACCTAGAAGCTTCCTTCTCCTGCTATAAATAGGAGGCCACCTTCACTCACAAGGGATATCTAGGAGTAGTTTTTAGTGTAGCTTAGTGTAATTTTTAGTGTAACTTTTATAAATGTAATTTTTAGCTTATCGTTTTTTAATCAATGTAACTTTCCATTTCAAAGCTTGTAATCAGTTTTAATATCAATTAAAAGTTTAGTTTTCATATTGTG
Organism: Tanacetum coccineum; assembly: GCA_026074375.1. Classification (NCBI taxonomy): domain Eukaryota; kingdom Viridiplantae; phylum Streptophyta; class Magnoliopsida; order Asterales; family Asteraceae; genus Tanacetum; species Tanacetum coccineum. The sequence goes on along the minus strand of BQNB010100341.1, from coordinate 8,618 downwards.
CACTTGTTAAATCCTGTTTTCTCTTAAATGAATTATGGTTTAATAAGCTCTTTTAAGCTCTCTAAAGTTTCAATAAGCTGTCATTTTAACTCATAAGCTAGCTACACTCTCATTTAAGCTCTTAAAGCTTAAATGAGCTTATTGATATTCAAATTCACCTTCAAATGTACCTCAGCTTAATTTTGGAAGGGAAACCAGAAATGGAAGGGTTTCCAGGACCTTACTAGCTTATCTATGATAAGCTAGAGCTTGTTGATTAGCTCATAAGAGCATTTTTAAGCCTTGTTTGTGCAAAGGCAGTTGTAAGTCCTCATTTTCATTTTTAAAACTTAAAATTGCATTGTAGCTTAATCATGCTTATTACTAGCTTATTTCTGCTTAGATTAGCTTATTAGTGCTTAGTATAGTTGTTTTATGCTTATTATGTTTGTTTGTTAGATTAAAATCTTAGTTTGCTTATTATAGTTATAAAAAGTTAAAAATCCAAAAATATATTAGCATAGTTAGTAGGCTTATTGTTTTGGCTTACTTAGTTACTTAAATCTGTTAAATAGGACTGTTATAAGCTATTTGATGTCTGGTAGTAGAATGTTAATCTTTATTTCTCAAATTTCTTAAGCTAAAAGTGAAGTTACATTTCCTAAAGGGGTGTTTGGATCAAGACCAGTACTAACCATAAGTTAGTACTGGTAGTGGTTTTGGCCATTTTAGGTAATTTGATCTATCATATTTTAGTTTTTAGAACTTGTTTTAAGGTCTTTGTAGGTTTAAATCTAGCTTTTACAAAGCTAGATAGTAGTTGTTTTGAATCTGTTAGTATAATTTCCATCAAATATGCATTTTCAGCTCAATTTGTTTCTAGTTGTTTTCATTGCCTCATTTGCTCTTACCTTAGTGTTATATTAGTATAGAAGCAAAGCCTTTAGTCTGCATAGTTTTGAAAATTTGGTTTAAGTGGTCAATTGCATCAGTAGCAAAAACAGACAAATAGCCATTTTTAAGCTGAAAATTCAGCAAGCAAAAGTAGTTGTTAGCTTTTGATTTTCATAGCACAAGTAGATTTTAGGACAAATTAGTTATATTAGGGCTTATTTTAGTTTAAAAAGCTTATTTGAATATCTGTTTTTGATCTGCAATTTAGCTCTTTGTCTTTTTATTCAAAAACCAAAAATAGAGTAAAATGAATTTTCAGCTTTTTTCAACTAGCTTTTTCATTGATCATTTGATTTTCAAAATAGTTTTCAAAAGTTGTTTTAAGTAGCTAATAGGTCAAGGTTTAAGTTGGTATAAGCCAAAAGTCCATAAGGATCCTTTAGCTTATTGAAAAATAAGCTTAAAGTTGCCTTAAGGGACTGTTTGGGTTAGCAGTTTCTCACCAAACTGCTTATTTGAGATTTTTAGCGTATAAGTCCTTATGTTTTTGCTTAATACCTGTTCAAACTAGCTTATTAGGTTAATTTTTAATAGTGCATAGCTTATTAAGGTTAGTTTTTAGCTTATTTTGTCTTTTCTTAAAAATCCAAAAACATAGTTAAAAGTTAAAAGTAGCTATTTCAAGTAGCTTTTTCTCAGCTTAATTAGATTTCAAAATACTTTTTAAAAGTAGTTTTAGATAGCTTTTAGGTCATATTTTAAGATAGTACAAGTCATATTTCTATAAGGATCCATTTGTGTGCTTAAAATTAAGCTCAAAGTTAGCATTTAGGCTGTTTGGCAAACTGTTTTGTGAAAAGTGCTTATTGGTTTTTCAGCTTATGGCTTATCCATTTTGCTAATTTCTAGTTCAGTTTAGCTTATTAGGGTAGTTTTAGGTTAGTCATAGCTTATTTGATTTGGTTTGAGCTTATCTTAGCTTATTAGTGTATTTGTGTTTTAAGATAAAGTTTAAAAAAAGTTAAAGTGTTTCTGTCTGTTTTTAAGCAAATTTCTAGCTTATTTACTTATTTTCATAAAGAGCTTCTTTTATAAATTTTGCTTATTGTTAGTTGTTCTACAACTTTGCTTAAAAAGTTTTTAAAATAAAAAAAAGGGAAACCAAGGAAGTCAGGGGTGAGCAAGGCTCGAACCCCTGACCTCAACCTAGTCTCAACCTTTTATAACACACAACACCAACACACTCATCACTGCGCCCTTGGGACTTTTACGTCCTAAGGTGCGTTTTCATTTCTTTTATAACCTTTTTTAGTTTTTAGTTATAATAAGCACTTCGAGTGCTTGTTTGATTTTTCCCGTCTTATTGAGTTTAGCACTTTAGGATATTTTTTTTATTTTTCCTGCATTCTGCTTATCATTAGCTACTTTTAGAAATTTTCTAGGATTTTTAACTTAAAGTTTTATAATTTTCGTGAATTAATTTTGTTAAAAACTTTAAAAAATCATAAAAATAGAAAAATAATCAAAAAAATAATTTTCTTTTTTATAAAATTTTCTTTTATCATATTCTAGGCTTAGGTTTTAAAATTACTTTCGTAGGGTTAATATTTTGAAAGTTCACTTTTTAAAGAACGGGATTTCGTTCCCGTTCTCGTTTTCTTCGTTTTTAGCTTTAATCACCCTCGTTTTAGTATTTCCTTAGCTTTTACTTATTATCTAGTTAATTAGGATTAGAAAAAGTTTAGAAAATCATTTAGGGTTTAATTTTAGTGTACTTGCTTATTTGTCGCGTTTTTCTTAATCCCCGTTAACGTTTTTAGTTAGTTTTAATTGTGACTTTATTTGGTCACTATTAGGATTTTAGAAAACAATTATCTTCGAACCAATTCAAATCATTGTCCAAATTAAAGCGGTCTCAATTTCATAAGTCTTTGGGAAAAACGACCCGGTAATCACTTACCGGTAAAACGTAGGATATTTTTGTGTAGATTTTTACTTTAAATCTTTGTCCTCAAGGATTTTTAGTAAATTTCTTTATACTTTGATATTATTACGTATATACATTTGAAACTACACCAGCATCCTGTTTATTGAATAAGTACTTCAAAGCAGAATGATCAATGTAAACCACAGTTTTTATTAAAATAAGATAAGGACGTAATTTATCAAATGCAAAAACAACTACAAGAAGTTCTTTTTCAGTAGTGGTATAATATTCTTGAGCATTATTTAATGTTTTGCTAGCGTAATAGAAAGGCTTGAATTTTCTATCTATTTGTTGTCCTAATACAACTCCAACAGCAAAGTCACTAGCATCACACATTAGTTCAAAAGGCATTTTCCAATCGAGAGATATTATAATAGGCGTAGTGGTTAATTTTTCTTTTAAAATATTAAATGCCTTTTTGCAATCATCAGAAAAATCAAATTTTACGTCTTTTAGTAAAAGTTGAGTCATGGGTCTGGATATCATAGCAAAGTCTTTAACAAACCTATGATAAAAACCTGCATGTCCTAGGAAACTTCTAACACCTTTTACGTTCGTCGGGTAAGGCAATTTAGCTATTACATCGATTTTAGCTTTAACTACTTCAATCCCTGAGCTAGAAATTTTGTCTCCTAACACAATGCCTTCTTTTACCATAAAATGACATTTTTCTCGATTACGCACAAGGTTAGTTTCTTCACATCTAGCAAGCATTTTATCTAAATTGGTAAGACAATTATTAAAAGAATTACCGATACAGAGAAATCATCCATGAACACTTCCATAAAATCTTCCACCATGTCATGGAAAATTGCCGTCATGCATCATTGAAAGGTTGCAGGTGTGTTGCATAAACCTAACGGCATCCTTCTATAAGCAATTGTTTCATAAGGGCAATGAACGTCATTTTTTATTGATCTTCTGGGGAAATTAGAATCTAGAATCCTGAAAAGCCATCAAGAAAACAGTAATATTCATTTTCAGATAAACGTTCTAACATCATGTCAATAAATGGAAAAGGGAAGTGATCCTTTCGGGTGGCATCATTCAGTTTATGATAGTCAATGCAAACTCCCCATCCTGTAATCATGCATGAAGGAATTAGTTCATTATTATCATTCAAAATCACAGTCATTCCCCTTTTCTTTGGAACAACATGAATAGGGCTGACCCATGAGCTGTCCAAGATGGGATAAATTAATCATGAATCAAGCAACTTAACAATTTCATTTTTTTACCACATCTTGAACTTTGGGATTCAAACGCCTTTGGGGTTGAATTACTGGTTTAAAATTATCTTTCATCAGGATTTTATGTATGCAGAATGATGGACTTATTCCTTTAATATCATACATCTTCTAAGCTATTGCTCCTTTATGCTTTTCTAATACTTGCAAGAGTAATCTTTTCTCCTTTTCGGATAATTTGGACGAGATAATTATAGGAAAACTTTCATTATTATGTAAATATGCATATTCTAAATGAGATGGCAAAAATCTTTTAGCTCTGGTTTCTTTTCATCAATCTCATTAGCACTAGCTGAATAAAGATGTTCAATACTAATATTTTTATCACCCTTGTATTCCTGACCAACTGAATATGCCGTATTGACATTATCGATACGCCGTATTAACTTATTTATTCCTGAATCATCAATAAATTATTTTTCTATTAAATTACAAGTTTCTTGATCCATTTGAGGAATCGTCTTTTCCAGATTACTAAGTAAAAACGAATCTAATTGTTCATTTTCTAATAAAACCCTAGTTTCCTCATTAATAGTTTCATCAAGATCATCAATACTATAACATTCATCATCCTCGATAGAAGGTTTTTTCATTGATTGTTCCATATCAAAAATGAATTCATTATCACCTACCTTAAGTGTTATTTTTTATTAAAAAGGTGTCCCTAATATTATCGGAATTTTAAAGTCTTCTGGCATGTCTAAAATGACAAAATCAATTGGTAAGAAAAATTTATCGACGTTATAAGGACATTTTTTACTATTCTTCTAGGATATTGAAATGACCGATCAGCTAGTTCCAAGCTCATCCTAGTTGGTTTTGGTTCCCCTAAACCTAATTTTTCATACATTGTATAGGGCATTAAACTTATACTGGCTCCTAGATTTGCTAATGCATCATCAATATGTAAGTTACTAATTTGACAAGGAATAGTAAAACTCCCTGGGTCTTTTTCTTTTGATGGCAGTTTATTTAGTAGAACAGTCGAGCATCTATCATTCATCATTACCGTACAAGCTTCTTCAAGTTTGGATTTATTTGTCAACAAATTCTTCAGATATTTAGCTTACTTTGACATTGGTACTAAGGCTTTGATTAATGGGATATTGATATAGAGTTGTCTTAGATTCTCTAAAAACTTCTTTTGTTATGCTTCTTCCTTTTCTTTTCTCAACCGGTTAGGGAAATGAATTGATGGTTGTTGTGACTCCATTGAGGGCGATAAAGTCCGTTCCTGAACTTTTGGGGATTCATTTTCCACAACAACTTCTTGTGTTCTTTTCTGCTCATCATGTTGAAATCCAGAAGGCTCATTATGGTCATTATTAGCTTTATTGATTTCTTTATCGTAAGTAACATCAGATGTCATTTTCCTCCTCTTGTTGGAACTCCTTTAACTTCGTGCCTTGAAAACAAAACATCACTCATAACCTTTGACAACTGATGTACTTTGATTTTTAGCTCACTTAATAAGTTGTTCTGCTCCTTTAATAAAAGCTCGTTGGTTGTCCTAAACTCTTTAATGAATATTTCGATCTCTTCGTGTTCTCGCATCCCTTTATTTATGAGTTTAGCTAACAGTTCATCGATAGTCAACTTATTTTCAGGATAAGCAAACTGGTTGGGAGAGAATTTAAACATGGTTCCTGAAAAAAAAGTCAAAATTTAAAGTGAAACTATTCTTACAAATGAAACGAAAAACTAATTAAAACTGATACTGATCGATGCGTCGTAATCAGTAGAGTGAATACTACATATTGATGTTTGATGTCGAATACGTTGTATTGATTTTAATAAGTGGACACGTCGTATTCAAAGGGATGAATATATCGGGTATTCGAAGAGAAGGTAAATAACAGGTATAGAAAATGCAGAAAAACAATAAAAGTACAAAAACACTAAGCAACTAATATACAAAATATCAAACTAATAAAAACTAAACTAAAAACACAAAATCTAATCTAAAATACCAATAAACAAATTTCACTCCTCGGCAGCGGCGCCAAAAACTTGATGTGTCGTTTAGTATAGGTAATTATATTATCAAGTTTTACTATTTATATTTGCCGACTTTACCTATTAACTAACACTAATGGGTAGTATACCCGATCGATTGTAGGTTCGTTGGTAAGTAGGGTGTCGATCACTAAGAGTGAGCGTTAATACTTCAATTTACTAGTATTTTAATTATCTAATGTTAGACATAATTAATCCTAATTAAACATAGACTAACGCAAATAGGGGGTTTAGCCTAAGAGACTGGCACGAGATTTGGTTTAATCTAAACTAATAAAGCGATAAATGAGGCAAGTAACACACACAAGCAGATAATCAAACGATAAAGAAGAGGTCAAGCACTTATGTAAGGGAAACGTATTAACCAAGTTTATTCAAATAAGATGTATGAATTGTCTATTTGTGCAATGATTGTACTACATTCGTTGGTGGTATATCCTTCCAAATCTAGGTGGTACTTCTTACTAAAATCTAGGTTTATACTATGGTTAATCTTGTCACAATCAACCAAACCCGCATGAAGTTCACACAGTCGATTATAATCTATCTAGGTGACAATATTGAAACCTAGCTCATCGAGGCTTTACCAACTTATGTCCTAATGGTTATCTATGTACTTGTAGTCTACAATCCACTTAACTACCCAAGGAAACAGAACGTTATTTGTAATCCTAAGTTACCTTAGTCTACCATTCACTCAACCAAAGGTAGAAACATGATTTTATTTGTAGTCCTAGTGATCCAGTCATATAGATAAGTTGTATGTAGTATCTATCCTAAACTCTAGTCTACAACTCAAATAATGATTAAGTTACATAGCTTTATTTGTAATCCTACATCTAGTTAAATGATAGATGAAAACATAATCAAGCCATAAACGGGTATGAAGTGATAAACATAATCAACATGCAACGAAAGAGTAAACAATCGATATAAACAAATCAAAACATCAAATTATCATAAACTTGGCTAATACCTACATGTATTAGCCCATAATCTTTGTAACAATACACAGTATCATATTTAGAACGATTAAAGTAAAATTCATAAAGAACGATACGCTAACCGAATGATTATTGCGAAGTATAATGATTACAAGAGTTTTCCTTTGGAATTAATGCAATTGCAGGACCTTCTTGTCTTATAAAATCGTCTGAGAATCGTACTTGGTGGTTAAAAGCTTGTTGAAAACAGAATGTTAGGTTTTCCATTTATAGGTCTTCAAATCTGGTCGATACGGCGTATTGGTGAGGTCCAATGCGGTATATCGAGGGTCTTCAGCGTGGGCTCCACGATTATTATATTCTAGAATAATCTTCAACCACCACCCAATACGGCGTATAGATGCTTCTTGATACGGCGTATTGGGAGTAAAATGTGCTTGTTCTGAAAGTTGACCAAAGTTTATTATACGGCGTATCTGCTGATGTGGATACGGCGTATTCTTCTAAGTCAGGCAATGGTCTTGAATTCGTCTAAGTCTTGGGATACGGCGTATCTGTCTAGAATGATACGTCGTATTGATGTCAGATCTAGTATACTTTCTCGAACTTCTTCGTTTATGCTCCAAAACACGTTCGTTTCTCTAACTTTGACCATTTGCTCGCTAATAACTGAAATTCATAAAGATAAGCAATTAAGTATTAAATCTTATATAAAATAATATAAAACGAGCAATATAGATGGGATAAATGATGCTAATAATTAGACGTTATTTGATGTCATGAGTACTCCTATACCAATTATCAATGTTTTTTTGTTTTTGAATTATTTTCTTCTAAATACCACATCACACTCCATCTTATATGAAATCCCTACAAACTTTATTATCATATGCATATCTTTACCTACATACATACAAATCACCATCTGATGAAAGTAGGATACACAACAGGGACTTGATTGGTGGCGGTGTGCAAGAAAAAATTATGATAAACACCAACATACATTTGATCACAACTGACGAAGCCACAGATGACTGACTCTACATAGGGGGAACTCTACTAACTGTTGGTGTACAAGAAAACATTATCGTGATCTATGAAACCGAAATCATACTTAAAATTAGTGGTACAAAACTTCACGACCATGCTATTTGGGATATACATATTGTAGCAATAGCACAACTATTATGATTAACTATACCCAAATGTAAGTCAAATGTACAAAAGTAATATCAAGTTTGTAGCTTATGACATATCAAAATATTCGACTGAATCCATAGTAGTAAATGTAAGTCATCTAGAATTGAGGAATGATACATGTACATTCAATGCATCATATTTTTATGCGTTAGTTAATATTTTTTATATAAATATCGGTATCAAAACTTTTTACCAATTTGTTACAAACTTGTATCTTGAATATTTATCCATGATTGCGTTAGAGAGGAAACACTCATATATATGACCATGCAATCACTATACATACAATGCGAGGCTTACAAGTGATACCTCATATAGATCAACTATTGGGTGAGTTACTACTTACTACTT
>BQNB010100340.1:3142-24719 GCA_026074375.1 Tanacetum coccineum | reverse complement strand
TGAGGTGCTCGTCGATCTCTCCGAACCATTATACCCCAAGCCACGGCGAAACAGCCCAAGCGCAAGCAAGCTTGGCCGCCTAGCATCCTCAAATCATTCAATGTCATCAGCTAAGAATGTAGATCAGTCATCAATAAGTAAGGCCCAGAGAGCACACTTACATTCATTGCCATGTTCGATCTGAGTACAATCGAATTGCCTCTTGCAAGCAACCATCGGTCACAAATGGGAAAAATCATACGCTATCATAGGCGCTTCTAATTTATTTGGAGATTCTAAATGCAGCATGCGCTGAAACCCGCCTAGCTACTTACTACTCTACTTAACTTAAAATAAAAAAAATTCGAATTCAAATTGGTCGAGAAAAAGAACCGCGCTAGTCGGAATTTGGGGAAAGATAGAGAGCTCTCTAGGCTCTCCTGATCAAATTGAGAGTTCGCTTTGCCAGTCCATGAATATGTCGCACCCAGCAGTTCGAGGAGTTGGCCAGATACGGATCGAAGCCCTGCCTCGAAAAAGTCAGGACTTTTAGGCAGATTCCAGTATCCGACCCATCTCTTTCTGCCGATTCCCCGGGTTGTCGGAATCTCTGGTTCGATCAGGACCAGGAGTCCCATTCATTCGTTTATGGGAGCGCCTCTCTGTTCCCATTCTCCACCGGGTCATCAAGTGATTAGCCGGCTCAATCCATTTTTCCATCCGATGATCTTCGCCCTAGGACTGACTCTGTTCGACCTGCCTTGATTGCCTAGCTAATGCTACCGTCGCAAGCAACCTCTCAAAGAATAGGGAGTGAACGACCCTTCTATCTAGTATCTAGATCGGTGATTCCGTTCGGCCGAGCCAGCTATCGAAAGTCTTGCAAGCAACCTCACCCTCACCCCGGAATGAGAGAGACATCAAGGACAGGAACGTAGGAAAGCTCCTTAACGGGAGATTCAGCCACGTAATCAATCCCCCAAACTGTCACTCGGGATGTCAGGATTGCAAGCAACCTACACTAAGCGAGCTAGAAGCTAAAGTGAATCTTTTTTGGCATCTTTTTCTTTGCTTTGACCGCGACTTTGTTTGGTCTTCCTCTTTCCTTCGGCCCATGTTTCAAAGCTAGCAAAAAGTTCGAGCCTTCGGGATCTCTCTTGAACGGCGGTCGGTCAGTCCTTTTCTTCTGTTGATGCTGAGACTGATGCTTTGACTGTCTCCCATATCATTATAATAAAGATCCACTACTTGCCTTGTCGACGCTAAACTCAGTACCTCGCTTCCTTCCTAGTACACCTACTAGACCCATACTCATTACGAATGTGTTCACCAGACATCTGACTTAGCAACCTTCTACTTAGACTGGCAACGATAAGGAAGGAGATTTATGGATAATGGGATATAGAAGTCAGGTGCGACGGTCAGCTCAGTCAGAGCGGAAGCGGTCAGGAAAGGTTATCGTCAGACAATGTAGTGCAAGCGACGGGTAGCGCTTGCCATATGAAGAAGGCGCTTGCCATAAGGAAGGTAGCCAGAAAGCAGGTCAGGCAGGCACGGCTAAGTGAATTTCGCAAGACTCCTTCCTCTTTTAAGTTCAGTGAGGAACTCGCCTGAGGAAAGGGACTGCGACCTTCAACACCCAAGATAAATCATATAATAAAAATGTTTGCCCTGAAGAAGGATTGATAGATTTTCCTTCGGTCCATAATGCAAGAATCGCGCTGCTCAGAGAAAAGATAAAGATTGCTTATGGGATATGTATGAGAATTTTTGTAAAACATACGTATAAGTTATTTGTTTAGAAGATCATGACAACTTAGGAAAATATTGTAATCCCATTAGGACTCCTTGGTGTATAAAAGGAGGTCCTAGGGTATAGAATTCTATGCATAAAAAAGTATCAAAAATGAGTCATTCATAGAGTTGTTATAGCTTCAAGGTTTTGTAACCCTAATACTAGTTAGAGTATTCGTATTAATATATTGAAGCTTTTGTTTGTTAATCTGTGTATTTATTAGAATTACTATTTCATGGAAGAATGCTTCTTATATTAAAGATTAGATTCCGCATAATCTTTAGTATTATCAAACAAAGTTTTTATCATAGTTGTGTAGGATTTATCTTGCATAACTAAACCTTACACAAGCTAAGGAATTCAAGATCCATTGAAGTGGGATCAACACAACTTATCGCCTTACATTGAGAACAAACTATTCCCTAACACAAACTCAAGCCTCTTAAGGAGATCGGTAACTTTCATCTTCTTATTCATATATAGAGATGACAATTAAGCAGACGGCTTAGAAACTATTTTCTTTGGAGATGAACGAGTAACCATTCGTTTAGGAGTTTCAGGACACTAAACATTAACGGACTGAACCTTCAGAGGCCTCATGAACAAATCCTCATGAATCATAACAAATATTTAGTTATAAAAAATTAGTAAAAAAACTAATTATAAAATTCAAAAAGGTCAAACAGAGTTGTCAAGTCAAACAAAGTTCTTCATAACAAGCATCGTAAACATAATCAATCACCTCTTCGACTGTGACAACCCACAATTTCAGGTCATTTTACGTCAATAAACTCAAACTATTTACTTTGAACTTTTACGTGTTTACTTTTAATTTCAACCGTTAAGTTAAATCGCGTAAACCAAAAGTCAACAATTAACGTAAACCGGTATTAAACAAATAAAAGTTTACGTCAAACAAGTGTTATATAATTATTACGAAGATAATAAATAACTTTTTGTATTTTATTTTTATACGTTACGTAAAACGTTTACGTTTCGCGTTATGGACTTTCATGCATGAATGTAAACTACACCACCTTTATCAATACCCTCAATATTTATAACTTACCAAAAATCAAACATTTCCCTCCCCATAAACATAACCATAATCGGCCACCCTTATAAAATCACAAAAACAATTACCAAATATTGATAAGATAATATCATGTGTTAATATCTAGTTTTTTTCAAAGTCTTTCTTACACAACTAGCAACTCTCTTACACAACCACTCCCCCCTCTTCAATCTCTTACAAGCCACACCCTCCTAAATTTCATGGATAGTTTGAGATCCTGTTCCCTATATATTTATCCTATATAAGGTGATGCATCAACTAGCTAATTCACTCCCATTTCACTTGCAAAAATTTAACTCATCGTCTCTTTCTCTCCAACACCACCCACGGCTCAAATATAAGCCATAAACAATTTCATAGTTTCTATTTTCTTGATATTACAAGCAATCAAAAGGGTTCAAGGTTCAATACTATGGTGTTCTAAGTTGATTTCCAAGTTAGGGTTTCAAGTTTAAGCAATGGTTTATCAAGATTTAAGTTAGGGTTTCATTATTCAAGATGGGGTTTTTATTAAGTTCTTGGGTTAAAAATCAAATCTTAGGGTTCATTTTGTGTTCATAAGCTTTGTAAGCATACTCCATCTTCTCTTGTGATTTTCATACATCTTGATCATGTTTATACATGTTTCTATTCTTACATTATCTATTTTTGCACATAAACATCATGATTATAAAGTTATATCACCAACTAGTAAACTTTTATATATATTTGCAAAGAAATCAAGAACACTACTTACTTATATGATTATTAAACATGGTGTCAATTGGTTATTCATAAACTAGCTTATTTGATTTTATAAGTTATTTCATTATATTGAGAAGTGTTGGATGGGATTAGGTTAGTTTGGATGTGTTGATTGTTGAAGAGGTTGAAGTGTTATAATTAGAGGATGTTGTTGTGTGAAAATGAGGTGAAAATTATAGTTTAAAGTGTATAATACACCCTTATTAACAGCCAATTTTAAACAGTAGGATAGGGAATTTTTGACGAGTTAAAACCTTACAAATATGTTAGTACGTCTCAATACAATTCCGGGCATATAAAGAACTCAAAAAACGGACGTAAAACGAAGAAGTTATGATCAAAACAAGATTTGAAACAATACCGACAAATGCAATTTTTTGTATATAATCTGGCAGAAACAATTTTTATAAATTGGACCCCTTCCGAGTCCGAATCGGCTTAAGTATAAAACAAGAAACTTGCTCGGAATGATTTTTTGGTAATGCAACGCTCGTTTTGAAGCCCGAAAGTGTAAAACGGAGGAGTTATTCTTAATTAAACTTGGACTATTTTTCGGACAATGACATGAAATTTCCTGCACACTTTTTACAAATACATGTTGTTGTTAGGAATAGTAATTTGGGTTTTCGGACGTTTTCGGGTCCGTTTGAACTATAAAAACCTTAAGAAATAATATAGCATCACTTAGATAATATTTATACGCGTTTTAAACTTTATAAATATTATTTTATAAATTAACTAGACTATATATATATATTGTTGTTGTAAAAATTAATAAAAGTGGTAAACTTAACGAAATTATTATTTTGATTTATATGCTAAGACTAAAACTATTAGGTGGTGATATAACAAGATAAAATATAGTGCATTATTTTGTATTAGCATACATTATTCTAAATCGGCCTATAATGAAATAGGTTGCATACCGGTCCTTTGCGACAACATTCCTTGTTGATTTTTCTAAAATCACTTCCATCACTTAAGGTGAGTTCATAGCCCCACTTTACTTGTTTAACAATACTTTACAAATCTTGGGGTGAGATACATCCACTGTTTTACATTTGGACGCAAGTACTCTTTTAAACATATTACGAGTTGCCTAAGTAGCGATAACCCATTATCCCCAGTATCATGAACTGTTAATTACTTTGTCTAAGCGCGTGTGTTATAAATAGATCTATTTGGGATTGACATCTCCGTTCGGGTAAGTCATGCTTACTAGTTTCGAACGACTGAACTAACGGACGTATACCATTCGGATTTTGAATGTTGCGGGTTGAACATCTACACGGGCACATTAATCGCATTAATTTGCACACATACATTGTTTTAGCTTTAGTGTCATGAGCTTAGAGCAATCGGATTTACATTTTGTGATTTTGTATGTGTTACATTATTTCACACATTGAACTCTCGCGGTCCTACATTTATACTTACATAAACCTATGAATTCACCAACTTTATGTTGACGTTTTAAAGCATGTTTTTCTCATGTCAGTAACTGCAGTGTAACACCCCCAAAATCTGGTAGCAGCGAAATGGTAACAATGGGGTGCCATGTCATAGTACAATAATCAAGATATAGGAAACGACCTCAAAGAGACATTTTTAAATAATTAACATTCGATGCATTATAAAATATCAGAGTTTTCACATTAGGTCCCACATATTTAGCGTTATAAACCTTCAACATACATTTTTAACACAAAAGCTTCACGATTTCAAAAGATGACATATGTTTTCAAAAGATAAAGAGTGCATCGAATTTAAAGAAAACACAGAATCCATCTTCACGATATCCCCGCAGCTCCCTTCCAAAACTTACACTTTAGGACCTGAAATTTAAACATGCTAAAGGTCAACACAATGGTTGAGTGAATTCATAGGTTTATCAGTAAAAGAGTGGACCACAAGATTTAAGTAACGGTAGACTATGAAGCAAATTCAGTAGTCCAAAACATGTATTATTGCACTAAGCTCATGACCCCGAAACCTTAACTGTCAGTGCCCCAAAATAAATATAGGGTGTCTGCCAAATAGCCTACAAGTTCCTCAAAATGTTAAATGCACCATGGCCAACTTGTGACCAGAAATTCCAGGTGGGGATTGTCAGTCCCGATAGATCTATCCATAACACTTGCGCTCACTACATTAGCAATTAACGGTTCATGATTTGGTAGGGACTTAGATGGCAATGTGGTAACTTAGGCAATAATATTCAGGCAATAATCTGGATAGCATACAATTTAAAACACTTGTGTCCAAAAGTAAAACAAGCATGTAATTTCACCCCGTAGAGTTTGTAAAACAAGTAGATGGAAAAGGGGCTATGAACTCACCTCAAGTGAAAGAACGGATAATGTATATCAAATGAGTAAACACGTCACGTAAACCGAATGCAACCTAATTAAATATAGGTCGTATGAGTACAATGTATTTAATATCATGCGGCATCACAAGTTATAGCGTTACATCACCACCTAAACTCTTTGTTTAGTTTATAAAATTAAACAATATAAATTTGTATCTTGAAAATTAAATGTCTACGTATTTGTATTTGTAAAATAGTATACTTGTCCAATAATTTAATTATTCACCAAAACACTCGATTTAATGTTTTTATTACTTACATAATGTTATCGTATAAGTAATTTAATCGTCGTGTAAAATAATATTTATAATGTTAAGACTTGTATAGATATTATATAAGTGATTCCAAAATGTTTCGTAAATTTTTATAAAAAAACAAACCAACACTATTCATGTCAGAAAAAGTGTTTAGTTTACAAACTATACATCCGAAAATTATGAAAATCGGCAGGTCTATGTAAAATGTCGTTCCAAACAACTATATAGTTTTACACTTCGACTCAATCGGACCTGAAGGCCCTCGAAAGTGAGCTTCAGCAGCTGCTGAAACGTGCATGGTTTCACAGCTTTTATATATATTATGTCGAATCTTTGAAACGCCGTATCTTACTCGTTTTAACTCCGTTTAATACGTTCTTTATGTCCACGGTTTCGTGTTAAGAAAATCTATCAAAATATCATATTTATAATATTTTGTTACTGATGAACAGTAGCTTATTTATAAAACTCTACAACTCACACTACTGTCCCGACTCTTAAACCTAGCCTAGAGTGGTCGTGTTTAGTTACTCATTTAACGATTAAAAAAACTAGTTAGTGCAACAACCATTTTTCCAACTCTCATATCTTGTTCGTTTCTTAACCTTTTTGTGAAATTCCAAGTCCTACACGCTCTTAACCAAGCCATCTACAAATCCTACCAAAGTCCCGACCCACTACCCAACTTAAACGGGTCATTTTTCAAGATATAAGTTAACCCAGTTTTGTATTATTTTTCACATAAAATCACATATTTGTGAATTTATTTCCCGCTTTGTTATAAGGTTTAGGGGCTAAAATTTTGCATGAACACTACACATATACCTCGTTGACGAGTGGTAAACCCAGAAATTTCATTAGACAAATTGTTATACGAGTTTCTCAATGAACCCGAAAGCATTAGTAAGCTGCTTATCTTTTGATTTTATTGGGTAAACATTTAGAAACAGATTGGTTAAATCCTCATAATATCTAACAAGGGTTATTGTGTGCGGGTTATGTATCAAGTAATTTCACAAAAGTATGCTTTGAATTTTTTTTAAATTTTAGCATAATTTAAGCATTTTAGTGTGAAAATTTAGACAAGTAAACATTTTAATTCCATCCCCCCACTTGAATTATACAACGTCCTCGTTGTATATATAAAACATTAAATACAGGAATTAAAAAAGAATTAGAATGAGAAACTCCCCTGATATTTGCTCGGTATATTCTCCATGTTGAGTTTATTGAGCAAGAATTTATGTTGAACGACCGCCTTAAAGTTTTCAAGACTCCAACACTTCAAGATTTCCAAATTTGTAAATTCTCCACCAACATTCGTTGATTTCCCTTCACGAGGTCATGTGTAAATTCTCAGAAAACAAATGCAATTATATCTCTGTATATTCGTTTGGTTAGACTCAAAGTAAATACCTAAAACTGTACAGGAAGTCGATGCGCCGTATCCATACCCTAGGATACGCCGTATTCGTATAGACTGTGCTGAAAATAAAGACTAGATAACGTACAGAAGGTCAATACAACGTATCCATGGGGTTTGGATACGCCGTATAGACAGTTTGGGACGACAGACTCAATAAAATTTTAAAATACATTCCGGGTTGTCTCCAGGGAAGCACTTTTGTTTACAGAAAAGTCTTTAAGTTAGACTTGCCCCAATTTACTCCCATCCTTATAAAACAATTTGGGGTCGAACGAGATGCCAAATGGCACATACAAATTCTTGATTATGAAAATAAATGACATCCCTTTGTTAAGATGATTCCAAGTCATGATATTAAAATTTAATCCCTTGATAAAAGTTTTAGTTTAGAAAAATTTATTTGATGTATCATGACTTGTTTCCAAAAGCTTATTTGACCTTTGTGCATAGGCACCATCATCATTATTTATTACATTACCCACTGAAGATTGTTTAAAATCGATTGTATCATCATCATTGTCCTTATCCGATTTTGAATCATCAAGATAAATTACGTTAAAAGGAAATAGATCATTAAAGTTTAAAACGTTTTGTTCCTCTTCATAACATTTGGACAACGATGTTTCATCTTTTAAATCAAATTCATCGATATGTTGAGGAATTACAACAGGTTCAGTTAAGAAATTGGATTTAGACGTTAGAGCATCATTGTAAACAATGGTTGGAAATTCATTCTCAAAATCTTTAAAGAAATATAAATCATTTAAACAACTGACTGTAGGCTCGGGTGACGGAAGCAAAGGCATATTGACTTTATCATTAGCATTTTCCGAATCCGTTTTTAAATCATTGATAGAAATTTTTTTATAAGAAAACGAGTTTTTGTCAAAAACTACCGTGTAATCTTCACCGTCGGATTCGTCGAACGATATTTTAAAGTCAATTATATTGTCATTAAGAGGACTTATCGTGGGTTCACAGGAGTGCGTTACTTTAGATGTAAACGCGTCATCAAAGACTATAGCTGGAAATTCAGTTTCAACAGATCCGAGGTTGTGAACGTCTTTATTATCCCAGATCTTACCATACGTAGCAGTTTCCCAGTTATACACCTTACCACGCCTATGAGCTTTTTCTTTCTCAATCCTGATGTATTCTTCCATAGTTATGATGGGGTCGTCCATATTTACCTGTAATAAATTTGCTAGGAAAAAAACTATCAAATAGCTTAATACGCCGTATTTAGTGAACTGAATACGCCGTATTTAGTATTCAACTCAAAAAGTTACAGTGAACTGTAATAATGCACACAAACACACAATATGCAAAATATACAATGCAGAAATCAAACACACAAAAACAAACACACAAATATGCAAATTAATCTAAACTAAACTAAAACACTAATAAATAAGAATTAAACAACTTCACTCCCCGACAGCATCGCCAAAAACTTGAAGTGTTGTTGTGAGTAGGTATTTTATATATCAAGTTTTACTATTTATTTTATGCTGACTATACCTAAAAACAACACTTTAATGGGCAGTGTACCCGGTCAAGATGTAGCTTCTTGGTAAGTAGGGTGTCGATCACTGAGAGCGAGAGCGTTAATATCTAATCTATCAGTATTTTAGTTATCTAAGTTAAACCTAAAACTAATGCAAAAAGGGGGGTTTTCAGCCTGAGAGACTGGCACAAGGTTTAGTTATCTAACCAAGGGTTTTAATGACAAGTAAAACAATAAACACACACAAGAAGACAAACAAACGCTAGAGAAGCGGTCAAGAACTAATGTAAGGAAAACGTATCAACCATGAATAATCCGATAAAACGCAAGTTTGTTTATTAGTGCAATGATTGTCTTATCTCGAAGGACATATCATTCCTAGACTTAGGCGGTACTTCTTCCTAAGACCTAGACACGCTAATTCTGTCACAATTAGACGCATCCACATAAAGCAAGCATTTGTTGATTATAATCTATCTTAGGATCTAAGTAATGGTGCTCTTAATAAACCCTAGCTCATGGAGACTTTACCCACTTACTGCTTAATGGCTCTTTATATACTAGTAGTCTACTGTCTGAGTCCTTACCAATGGAATAAGAACGTACTCGTTGATACCAAGGTCACCTTATGGCTCAACTAAGCTCACTAAACTAAAGGCAAGGATAGGTCAATATTTGTGATCCTATGATTCTAGATATATAAATTGCAATATGGAGAGCTATCCCGGACTCTTAGCCTATGCTCAAACAACACCGAAGTTGCAGCGCATTAAATATGTAGGACTAGACCCAGTTGATTGATAGGTCGCATACTTAAGCACGTAAACGAATATAAATTGATAAACATAAACAACAATCAACGATAAATTAAGCAATCAAGATAAACAAACCAAACATTAGATCTTCATAAACATAGCTGATACCTAAAGGTATCAGCCGATAGTCATTGTAAAAATACACATGGTTTGATATATGAACGATTAAAATAAAGAAACCTTAATTGAACGCGTATTCGGTTGCGAAGATTACAAGAGTTTTTCTATGATCTTGAGGCTCTTTTCTGACCTTCTATGCTCCTTTATTCGTCTTTTGCTAGACTTGGTGGTTTAGGGATTCACTTGCATACCTAAAACTGAGTTTAGGGTCGTCTATTTATAAGGTCTGGAAGTCGGTTCGATACGTCGTATCGAGCAATGTGGGATACGGCGTATTGGGGATTTCTTGGAGTAAGGACCACGTTTGATATCTTTTAGAATATTTTATTACTATATTGTGAATATGGCGTATTGATGTCTCCTGGATACGGCGTATTTGTCTTCAATCCTTCGTGGTTATTTGTGAAGTGTAGGCACGGATACGCCGTATCTTCTTGATGGATACGGCGTATTGATGTCAAACTAGTTAGTTCTTCTTCGTTGACCAAAGTATTATATACGGCGTATCGTTGATGTGGATACATCGTATTCTTCAAAGTCAGGCAATAGTCTTTTAGCTCATCAGGTCTTGGATACGTCGTATAGGTTTAGAATAATACGGCGTATTGGCTGTCAGATCAGTAGACTTGTTGAACTCTTAATTTAAGCTCCAAAATGTGTGCCTTTTAGCATAACTTCATCAAGTACTCCATAATTACTGCAATTCTCAAATACAAATGATTAAGTAATAATTCTTTGCTATAATCATACAAAATGGGTAATATACATGGGATAAATGATGCTATAAAAGTGACATTATTTGATGTCATCACATACAAAAGTAATAATAATCAATCAGGGTATTCTTAAATGATTACATTAGTTTGACATAGTTTATGAATATACCATTGCCTAACATAATTCACCATTGGAAAAGGTTTGTATGCCTCTAACATCGATGTATCAATCATTTATCACCCTTTTTTAGTGTTTATACTATATATATAAATTTTTTTCTTTTTGCTAACCTTTTCGTGTGTCACATCCTTTCAAAAATTATAACGCAAGAAAAATACGTATGTGTTCTTGACACAACAAAAACCATAAAAAACCCCATGGCCCGTCCATACCATATTACTACCATTTTGTTTTCATTGTGTATATATAACAATAACATTGTTTAATATTGAAAGTATCTTAAAAGTAATTGCCTTAAGTCTTTTGCACGTGCATAAGTTATTTCACATAGATATACTTTGATTGCTCGAGCATAATAGGGTAAGAGCATGTTCATTTGGTATGATGAACCTATTTTTCCATTTAACTCATTTACTTGTTTTCATTGACAATCTTATTAATGTCATGGAGTCCAATTTTAACTCTATACTTCCTTAACATATAACTTAGATAAAACAAATCTCATTTTGCATCCACTGATGCTCACATGAATATCATAAACACTTAAAAGTCTCAAACACATTACATAAGAATCATCAATGTAGTATAAAGCTTAAGTGACCTCAAATGCATATTCTTTACTATTCAATAGAATACAAATTTTGTCTTCAAGCAGATGCATATCATCCATGTGCAGGTCTTTCTCAATTTCTTTTTGCTGCGACGCAAGTATGAAAATGTATCAAGATATTAAGGATTTGCACCAAAATGACATACAAATGGGTTTTTTCCCAGCAACAATCCTTACATACTTCCTAAGACAACCACCACCACCCAAACCCTGTTTTCATCTCAAACCTATCAAGTTGATAATTATGTTGTGAAGCCCATTAGGATAATACTAGGTCCTGCTTGTATTGTTCAAACAACCAAGCTTTGTAAAGTAGCTGATACTCGGGAAGGTGGGGAGGAATCCATAATGTCTACAAAAGAGTATATTAGAAAAGTTATTGAGGATGTGGGCGAGGATGATGATTTTACACGTATATGTTGCGAACTTAACGTGGTTGAGGATGTGGGTAATGGAAAGGGATCATGACTAGGTGTTTTGAAGATGCCAAGAATGGAAAACTTGAGAAAGTTGTTGCAGTGTCAAGTCTTATACTCTGAATGCGCTGGGAGATCTCACAGTAACACTCAAAGACCTTTCTGGTATAATCTCTGGTACTATTCATTACAAAGTACTTACGGAGGATAGCTTTGCAAAGGCGATTACCGTAGGAGTAGCTTTGATACTTCATATGTTCTGTCTTTTTCTCCTAAGCAATTAAGCTCTATCATTATCTTATCTTACAAGAAAAAATATGGTCAAAGTATTCCACAAGGATGGTGGGTCTTCATAGTTGGTATGCTATGTTCTTAATGTTGCAAAGAGTATTTGTTGACTTTGACATGTCTTAGTAACTCAAATATCTTTCTTCGAATTATTATATATAAATTGCTAACTTGTCAAGACTATGCTTTTATAAATATGGCACAACATTACTGCAAATGCAAATGCATGCATAAGAGATTTAACCAACTATATTGGTAAATATTTTAACAAAAGTTGATTTAAACATTCAAAATACACATGACATTACAAGATCTAGCGGTATACTAAAACTTAAACATTTAACTTCAAAAACAAACTCAACTTACTAAAAACAACTTAGAAAACAAACACCAACATCTTTCATCATCTGTATATTTTTTCACCTCCTTTTCGACAAAATAGGAAACTATATCTCTCAAATCATCAGCAATCTTTTCTGCCTGTTCCCTTATTTCATCAGTGTACCAAACCATGTCATTCACCTGTTTTTGAAGACGCTCGGGTATCATTACCATGATTTCTTCAGCCATTGGTGAAATTTTCTTAAAAGATGTCGTCGTCGACCAAAAACTTACCGTTATCACTTACTGCTGACATGTTTTGAGTTATTATGTATGTTGGGTGAGATATCAAAAAGGTTGGACAATACAGTGTATTCGAATGGTAAATCTGGTATCGATTTAAATACTTGGGTTTGAGGGTCCAATGGTGTATTTGGGTTTGACGATCCAATGGTGTAATTGGGTTTTAGGGACTAATCATGTAAAGAAAACCACAATTCTTCATTTACCTGCCAAAGACTAGCCCTTTTTCCTGCCAATGGAAGTATGAAACGTAGTACACGGTGTTACAAATAACAATCACTGTTATATATGGACCAAATAGACAAGACCAGTTTTTACATCAAGGACCAATTGTGTATTACCTCTGATGCTACTGATATGTTTTTGCAACTAAAGCATGGTTGTTGCTTATCTAGACATTAAGTGGACTACGAGACCTAGAAACAGGTTGTCTAACAAACAACAATCAATGTTTTATATGGACCAAATGGCATAACCTGGTTTTCACATCAAGGACCAACCTTGTATAAACCTCTCATTGTACTGGACGTTGTTTTTCCAAAATAAGTAAAATAGGCCACAAACAACTAAAATCAGTCCTAAACAAGTAAAATTATTCATGAGCAACAACCACAAGTAATGTAAACATATCTATTTGCCACCTAAGTGGACTTTTATGTTTGCCTGTAAAAGGACTTTAATGTTTGCCATAGATGTGGACTTTGATGTTTGCCACTTATGTGGACTTGGATTACAGACATTCTCTACTAAAACCTATTAGTTTTTGAAATTACATAAAAGATCCTTCACTTGCACCATCTGCTGCACTTGACTGTGTTGGTATACCATCACCCATTTCTCTTCTGTAGGATATCAAATCACACAAACTAAACAAGATGTAGATAAGAAAAACTAGAGAGAGAAAGGATGGTTGGAACACTTAGAGGGAGAAAGAAATGTAAAAATGTATTATTGTCAAATGAACCAACTTACTCTCTAAGGCATGAAGAGGGTATATATACTTACATAGGGCTGGTTAACCCATGGATAGTCCATGGGTCGACCCGGTTAGCTTACTTAATACACAATGTTTAACTACGAGCTGATGACACGACTATTTGGAAGTGACCGAGTCTTTTCTCGATTCCTAACAATCCCCCCTAAGGGAGGTCACTCCAATTTACAATAAACTTAAGCTTATCATTTTATGAATGTCTTTAGTCTTGCTCGTAGATTTGAATCGTTTGTCTTTATCTTGTGAATTTGATGTAGTGATCTTGGTGCTTGTTCCTTTATGCTTTGTAGACTTGTGATCTTGAACTTCATGAGACAATCAGTCATACATCATCTCTAAGTCATCAATTCTGGGGAGAGGGTAGCGGTTCTTTATAGTCAACTTATTTAATTCCCTGTAGTCAATACACATTCTCATCGCACCTACTTTCTTCTTAACAAATAGTACAGGTGCTCCCCATGGAGAATGAGTGGGTCGAATGAAGCCCTTTTCTTGAAGCTCCTTTAGCTGGTTGACAACTTTGACATCTCTGACGGAGCTAATCGGTATGGCGATTTAACAACTGGCAACGCGCTTAGAATTAGATCGATGCGAAATTCTATCTCTAGCAGAGGAGGTGATGACTTCAAATAACGTCACTTTATTATGTCATTTATCCCATCTATTTTACCCACTTTTATATAATTATTGCATTATTTGGTACTTAATTGCTTCAAAGTTGATAAATGCAGTAATTCAGGAGTGTTTTGTGAAGACATGCTAAAAGGCGCATAATTTGGAGCTAAAACAAAAATATTTGAAGATTGCTGAAATTTCACCAATACGCCGTATCCAACTAAAGAGATACGGCGTATCTGCGCCAAGACTTCACAAGAAAACGCGTTTGACCAATTCCCAATACGGTGTATTCACTCTGTCTACATACGCCGTATCCATGAAGATAACTATTCGAAGATACAGTAAATCAAGTAAATTGGGAATGATATCAAAGATTTATTACGAACGTAGCGCGCACTCCAAGGAATCCAACCCAATATGCCGTATCGACCTTGCTGGATACGGCGTATCGAGTCTTTTTCAAACACTATAAATAGAAGACTCAAAAATGAGTTTTTAGTGTGCAATATCATATTCTTTATACCATACTCACTAAAGACGAATTTTAGAAGAGAAGATCAGCCGCCAAGGTCAAGCATTGATTACGAATCCATAGAAGACATCTTGTAATTTTTACTCCTTTAATCGTTCGATTTCAAATTGTTTGATTACGCTTGTATAATTACAATGGTTGTGGGCTAATACCCTCGGGTATCAGCCATCTTAATGAAAGTTCAATGTTTGGTTTGTTTTAAAAATTGATTTCTTAATTTATCGTTGATTGTTTAATTATGTTTATCACCTAATACTTGTTTATGTGTTTGAATATGCGACCTATCATTCAACTGGGTCTAGTGATACAGACCAAGTAATCTAGATATCAGGATAGCTCTCCATATCGTGTTTCATATGTCTGGACCAATAGGATCACAAATAACGTTCTATCTTTGTCTTTGAATTATGAGCTTAGTTGGACCGGTAGGTGACCCGTTTATGTTTCAGCAATCATGCTCTTAATTTACTGATAAAGATTGGAATAGTAGACTACCAATATATAAAACACCGTCAAACAATAAGTGGGTAAAGTCCCGTTGGGCTAGGGTTTTAACAGGATCACCACTGCTTTAATTCTATAAGATAGATTATAATTAAACTAAAGGATGCTTTATGCGGATGCGTTTAATTATGACAGGATTAATCGTGTCTAGGTCTTAGGATGATGTCCCGCCTAAGTCTTAAGAATGATATGCCGCTTCGAGATAAGTAAATCATTACACTAAAACAAACAAACCAGTATTGAACTGGATTTAATATGGCTAATACAGTTTTCTATCATTTGGCATGTACCGCTTTTCTATCTTTAAATCTTCCTCTTTTGTGTTTATTGTGTATTGAATTAGTATTTGTTTCCACCAAACCTGTGCCAGTCTCTCAGGCTGAACCCCCCCCCCCCCCATTTCAGTAGACAACGTACATAGCATAGGTTTAACCAGTAAATAAACTAATTAAAATACTAATAGAATATAGGATTAAATTTCCACTCTTAGTGTTCGACACCCTACTTACTTTGAAACTTCATCTTGACCAGGTACTCTGCCCGTTAAAAGTGTTGTTTTAGGTTTGTTGGCTAAATATAAATTTAAAACTTGATAATCAAATAATTGACCCTACACGACAGCACATCAGTCCTCTTCAACGCCGAAGGAACACTTCTTTAGGTTAAGCTTCATGTTGATCGATCGGAACCTTTGAAAAGTTTTCTTTATATCTGTCAGCATGTATTCTTCTAAGGTGCTTTTGATAACCATATTGTTGACGTAGGCTTCGAGATTTCTTCTAACTTGATCGTTAAAAACCTTGTCTACTTTTCTTTGATACGTTGCTCTTGCGTTTTTTAAACCGAAGGGCATCTTTCGATAGTAGTAGACTCCTTCTCCTGCGAAGAATGCTGTCTTATCTTTGTCTTTTTCTGCCATTTGGATCTGATGGTAGCCTTTTTAGGTGTCCAGGAAGCACTTTAGGCGGAATCCTAAGAGGTACTCTACCTTTCAATCGATCTCGGGCAGAGGGTAACAGTCTTTGGGGTAGGCTTTGTTTATATCCGTAAAGTCAACACACATTCTCCATCCTCCGTCACTTTTTGTTACCATGATTGGGTTGGCTACCCATGTTTGATGCACGGCCTCCCTTAATATCCCTGTCTTTATGAGCTCTTTCACCTCTTTACATGCTGCTATGCTACGATCAGGTCCTAGGCTTCGTCTTTTTTGTTTGAATGGTTTGATGTGGCTATACTCATTCAGTTTGTGTTATGTGTTGAAGGGTTTCCTATCGACCGTAATGGTTTTGGGGATCCCCATCATACCAGCATGAGTCCACACAAAGACATTTGCGTTGGTCCTTAGGAGGTTTCGTAACATTTTTTTGAAGTGTTCTGGTAGTTGCTTTCCGATGGTGACTGTCTGTTCTGGGTACTTGCTGTTGACGACTATCTTTTCTTTAGCATCAGTGTATCTAAGAACCCCTTCTGTGTTTGCTGGGGATGTCTCTCTGATTTTCTTTACACCTTCTTTGATTTTGTCGGATTCATATGTTGAGAACATATTTCCGATTCCTTGGGTGGTGTGGAATTTGATGGCCTCGTAGATCGTGGAGACTACCATTCCCATTTTCTGCATTGATGTCCTTCCTAACATCATATTATATGGGGATTAGACCTTACGATGACGAAGTTGAGAGTCTCACTACTTGAGAGAGGAGTTTCGCCTATCGTGATCTCTAAAAGAACTTCTCTAATGGCCCAAGACTTTTCCCTCGAAAATCCAACCAACGGGACTTTCAAATCCACCTTAGATGCTTGGATAGAGGGCTTTAATTTCAAGAAACAATGTTCGTAGATATCCTCGCATGAGCTACCACTATCCCTGTGTACTCGACCTACCTCCCTTCTGAAGATCTTAGCTTTTATGACGACCGGTGCTGAGGAGTTGCTACCTTTCATTACTGTGGGGAATGTGATTTCCCTTCCTTTAAAGGCGGGGCTTTTAGATATACTATTCCCTGTGCAAGCTTCCTCTTGATTTATCATAAGTATAGGTGCTTCAGCTGGAGTAGTGCTTTTTTCTTTCTTCTCTCCCCGTTGGTTGTCAAAGGTTTTTGCCCTTTCCTTCTTGTTCCCTTTTACAAGGTGGGATAGTTGGCCTGACTTCACAGCTTCTTCGATCTGGCTCCTTAGTTGTCAGCAATCGTTAGTGTCGTGTCCATGGTCTTCGTGAAAGTAGCAGTACTTGTCCATGTCTCGTAATCGCGTGCTTCCCAAGATACGAGGAAGCTGCTCGAAGCTTCTGGCTACCTTTTCTATGGTGAGAATCTCTCTTGGACTTTTAGATAGGCTAGAGAGAAATCCATGATTAGGCCCCCAGTAAGGGGAGAACCTGTCTCTACTTTTTTGTCCCCTGCCGTTGTCCAAAGAGGATTTCCTTGACCTTTTAAAGTTATCCCTCTGATCATTCGGGGCTCCATTAGTGGCAACTTCTCTTGCTTCAATTCATGTGTAGGTCTTTTCCATCAAACCCTTGTCAGTGGATGGAAGGTTTGTAGAGAGGTGTTCGGCCAAGTTTCTTGTTTTCAAACCATGAACAAAACCAAAAATACACTGGTCTTCATGTAGGCCTAAAATCTGTAAGGTGTCATCTGTATACCTAGTGGCGAAAGCTCTGACACTCTCGCCTTCTCTTTGTTTGATGTTGTGAACTGCCAAGTGCGTCTTCGTGAACCTCTTTTGCTGGCTAAAGTGTGATCGAAACTTTGCCTTTAGGTCTTTGTAGTTGAGAATACTAACTGCTTTTTGACTATTCCACCATATCCGGGCAGAATCCTTAAGGGTATATGTAAACACGTGACAGGCCACAGGCATTAGCCATTTTTGCATGCGAAAGGCTCCTTCGAAGAGGTGTAAGAAATTATTAGGATCCCCCTTTCCATCGTAAGAACCAACATGGGAAGGCATTTTCAATCCATATGGGAGAGGATAGTCCTCAATCCAGCGAACAAAGGGGGTCACATATCCTGTTAGATCTGCAAAAAGACCTGCATGGTATAGGTTCGGACACGCGGGCATATTTGGTTGTGCATACATGGGTTGCATATGGAAGGGGTAGTTATTCGTAGGGATAGCTACAGGATACGCGGACCCGTTATACAAAGGTACGTTATTGTTTGGGAAAGTTTAGAGTACGTACCCTCCCTGTGGAGGGTAGACAGAGGTTCCCCCAACGAAGGGATTACCAGTCTGAGCTTGGAAAAGGAAGCTTGGGGTTTGTCCATTAATAATACCTGCAGAAGGTTGGGAGTAGGGGTTAGCATGAGTAGTTATAAATCCATTAGGTACATGTGCACTACTAGGTATGAAAGGTTGGGCATGGTGTGAGAGGAGTGTACCGTTTGGAGGGAGATTCCCTTCTATGTTAATTAAGGATTGACGGCCTCCATGGACAGAGGTCAAGGAGGATTGCAGAGGTTGGCCATTTTCGTTCCTTCCTAAGTGGGCTGCCAAAAGTAGGGGGAGGTTCATCTCCCGCCTTTCATTTTCCTCTATTCCAGCTTCCAATGGTCTATTACCCTCGGTATTCCTTCCAGTTCTGCTTCTTTCCCTGTTTGGAGATTCTTTGAACCCTACTACCCTTTTACATTGTCTACAAACACTAGGTGATCTCGTACGAAGAGGTGGAGTGACTTCCCTGGTTCGTTAAGGCCTTGGTTCAATCTCACGTTCTTCATCGTAGTCTTCATTGCGTGTCTGCCTTCGTCTATCTCTTAAGAGAGATTCAAGGATTTCATAGTTGGCTTCTATGAAAGCGGGACTAATCATAGGGGTAGGATCAGTCGAAGTGGAAGCACGATAAGCAAATGGCGTGTTTCCAGGGGTAGTTGCGGCAAACACGGTAGTAGTTACATGTGGTCTTTCATTGGTATTGATGTTGGGTGTATGGGGTGGTGTCGAGAAACCCGGTGGTGACGTCATTTCTCTTCCATTAGTCATGCCGAAAAAGTAGGTGAAGTGGTTTGAATTTAATTTATAGTGCAGGAGGCTTGGGCATATTAACTTAAAAAATATTAACAAACTGGTTAAGGGAAACCTTGTAAGAGGTTTACCCTCAAAGATTTTTGAAAATAATCATTCTTGTGTTGCTTGTCAGAAAGGAAAGCAACACAAAGCCTCCTGTAAGACCAAACTTGTGAACTCAATCAGCAAACCCTTACATATGCTTCATATGGACCTATTTGGTCCTACAAATGTTAAGAGTTTAATGAAAACATCTTATTGCCTAGTTGTTACTGATGACTTTAGTAGATTTTCTTGGGTATTCTTTTTGGCCACTAAAGATGAAACTAGTGGGATATTAAATACCTTCATAACAGAATTAGAAAATCAACTAGAGGGATGGGTGTATATATAGTGGGGGACCATAAGTAAAAATGTTATCAGATGTATAATGGAACTGAGTTCAACAAATCGTGTAATAAACATTCTGAGAAATGAAGTTGATTAAGAGGGAATTTCAGTGATTACTAGGACTCCTCAACAAATGGTGTTGCGAGAGGGAGGAAAAGAACACTAATAAGGCTTGCAAGAACATGTTAGTTTGACTCTAAGTTACCACACACCTTTTGGGGCTAAAGGCAGTTAATACTGCTTGCTATGTGCTAAATAGGGTCTTAGTCATTAAGCCTCATAACAAAAAACCTTATGAACTTATTCGAGAAGAGAACCCCATGATAGACTTCATGAAACCTTTTGGGTGTCTTATTACCATCTTAAATACCAGGGATCATCTAGGCAAGTTTGATGGAAAAGCTAATGAGGGAACTTTTGTTGGGTACTTTGTGGTTAGCAAAGCCATGAGAGTATTTAACAAGAGAACCATGATAGTTGAAGAGACCTTAAACATTAGATTTCTTAAAAATGCACCTAATGTGATAGGAAATGGACCAGACTGGCTTTTTGATGACAAAATCTATGAACTATGTGCTAGTTGTTGTAGAAAATCAAACTAATGGTATTGCAGGAAATAAAGATAATATTATTGCAGGTCAAGCTGAAAAAAAGATAGAACCTAAACAAGAGTACATCCTGATACATTTCTGCACAACTGATCCATTAATCTCTCAAGGTCCTAAGGATAGTGAAGAAGATGTTAGTATGAAGCCTACAGAAGTGAATGAAAGTGGAGCTTCTGATAAAGGTGAGGAGGATGAACAAGACACAAGAAGTGAGTTTGAAAGGCTACATCAACAGGAAAAGCAGACTAACAGTACTAATAGTTTTAATACTATTGGTACACCTATTAGTGCTGCTGGACCATCTTTTACTAATGATGATCCATCACCAGTTAATGTTCCTGAAGCTTCTAATGCATTTGAGGATCATCTATTAGAATGATTTTCTCCTTTTAAAAATGCATTTGCTCTTCCACATGTTCCAAATATATTTTCAATTGATGATACTGGAATTTTTGGTAATGCTTATGATGATGAAGATGTGGGTGCAGAAGCTGACCTTAACAACATGGAAACAACCATGAATGTCAGTCCTATTCCCACAACCAGAATTGATAAGGATCATTCTAAAGACCAGATCATTAGAGACGTAAATTTAGCTATTCAAACAAGGAGAATGACTAAGATTTCTAATGAACATGCTATAGTTAGTTACATTAATATGCAGAGGAGAACAAATCACAAAGATTATAAAAACTGATTATTTGCCTATTTTCTCTCTTAAAAAGAACCCAAGAAAGTGATTTAAGCTTTGGCAAATCCAAGCTAGATAGAAGCAATGCAAGAGGAGCTTCTACAATTTAAACTTCAAAAGGTTTGGACTATGGTGGATTTACCTAATGGCAAGAGGGCAATTGGAACCAAATGGGTCTTTAGAAATAAGAAAGATGAGAGAGGAATTATAGCCAGAAACAAAGCAAGACTAGTTGCACAAGGTTATACCCAAGAAGAAGGCATTGATTATGATGAGGTTTTTGCTCCTGTTGCTAGGATAGAAGCAAT
>BQNB010100339.1:0-22381 GCA_026074375.1 Tanacetum coccineum | reverse complement strand
CGTTAACAATTACATGGCAATATAGATTATAAAATTTTGTTGCTAAAATACCACAAGGCCAACCATGTGTGTTCCTGTTGTTTGTTGTTGTTTTGTTTCCAGTTGTGTTAAATAAGGTTGCCAATCAAATAAATTGTATGTGGTTTGATTGCTATGTATAAGTTTTTTCAATATATTATTTGAATCAATTACTTTTTATTCATAATGCATCAAAAAAAGTACCCAATCAACATGCTGTTTATCACTGCACATTTCACGTGATTTACAACATGATTTGACAACACAAAATTTTTAACTGTAACATATAAGACAACTCAATGACAATTATGTCTATCACTTCAAATTACACGCGATTTACTAAAGTATCTGCCAAGTAATTAACTATAAATAGACACATATTTTAAGCACTCTTACTCGCAAACATTTTTATCCTTCACACAACTTATTAATTTTATCTTTTCATTTTCTACCATGGCTAGTAACCCAGAAAACGTTAGGTTAACTGTCCTTATGAAACTACAAGAAGCAATTGATGAAGAAGCTATTTTGGAGAACAAATTTTAGCTTTGATGCATCGCTTTGCTGATAGGTTTACGGATCGTAGGGTTGAAATTAACAATCTCATGGTTTTGCAAGATCATCCACTTGTCGACTATGGCAAGTACGCCCTAGGATGCATGACTGGGACGGGCATGAAAAAATGTGTATACTTGAAAAGCGTCAGGGATGAGTTGCTAAGAAGCATGGAAGAAAAACGTCAATTTATGGCGAACTACAGAGACATGTAAAAGCATTATTGCTTAACACCAGTTTGATAACCATGTATGTCGTTGTGTGTTGTTGTTTTTATGTTTTCATATCGTCTAAATAAGATTGGTCATGTACTCTACTAGAGATCCGGTGTTTCTCATGTTGTAATGCTTTTTAATGACTACCGTTAACTTTTATGCTTTCAATTCCAACTTTTATAATTGTAAAAATATAGGTTTACAATTTTTTCTAATTTTTAAAAAAAAAAATGACCAACTGACACACTTTGCACCATCATATCTTATGCATATTAAAACTAATTTTAATAAATTTTAATTCACTAAGTAGAGCTCATCAAAGACTACACAGATTAGCAAATAAACAATTTTAAATAAAACATATGAGTATCCAAATACGTACGCAAAAATGTTCAAGATCAAAATTTTCAATAAAAACAACATCATATACCATAAACCCTAAAACAATACCTAAAACTATATACAAAATTTTTTCAACAGACTTGCCAAAAAAAATATATAAATTGTGAATCGCTCGAGACCATGCGTGATTTACATTTTTTTTAATTTTCTCACCAACCACTAAAAACCCGACACGTGTCCAAATGTAGATCGCTTCCCACCATGCGCGATCTAGAAGGTCATATCGAAAAAAATGTCAGGGTCATTCCCGGATTACACATATTCCAACGAGTCACTGCAAAAAATTTCGCTATGAAAAAACTGTTTTTGTACTCTTTTTTTAAGCACAAAGTGTGTGGATAAAAAAAATCAAGTTTTTTTCTCCTAAATAAAAAGCAGATAAGCAGAAAAACTATGCAATGCCAAACACCCCAAAACGACAAACCCCATAAATTTAATACTACCTGGGAGGCAATAGCATGGGTGATGGTATATTCAATTTCCCTTTGGAGTTGGTTCCACACTTCTATTCACTTAACCGGAGTTATGAGGGTCTTTGTTGCTGGAACCTGAATCACATAAAACGCATATATGTTCAATCAATATTAATGTCATGTGCATCATGAATTATATATTTGGATTCACTAAGTACATACACATGATATATACCCTTTCCCATGTGTTTGTGACCAATATATCTTGTGTACTGTTCGGCCCCCCTAATGCGAGATCTAGTATTTCATTGATTGTATCAGTGTCTTCATTCAAACAAATTGCAGCCAATGCAGAGAGCAACTTTAAACACTAGTAAATTAAATAAGGCGCGTGATAATTAAGAGACTAAATTAAATAGATCCAATATACTCTAATAAGTGATTCTTAGAGAAGAACGGGCAGTTGTAGTTATAGCTGGAATATCTTTCCCATTAGTCCAGACTCGTATCCTCAAATCATCATCATAGTTGAACGTGTTTATAAATCTATGTGATTTGATAGATTTAGAATGAGTTACAGTAACATGGAAATGAACTTGATAAGAAACTCCATATCTGCAAGAATATTGTACCTATCCTTAACGTATGTTGAAACTTTGGCGGCTTCTTCTCTAGCCTTCTTCTCTATGATTCCTACTGCATGTTCCTTTAAATTTGAAATCATAATTTCTTCGGCCTGTTTATCAATTTCAAGACCAGAAAGTGCAAATGAGAACTCAGAGACAACTACTTCAGTTTCACGATGAAGATGTGTCCTGATTCAAGACCATGTTTCATCGGTGCCTCTTTTTAGAAGAGATTCCACTGGACCATATAAAGGCTCTTCTAACTTTGACTGCAGAAAAATGCACATATCAAGTATAAGAATAAAGTTGAATACTCTAGTGAAAGCTTAACTATATACAAGTTAACATTACCTTGTTTAGTGCAGTAAGTTCAGATAATTTGGTATTTAGAACTTCTGTGATATGTGAATCCAAATCGCTTGAAAATTTATCTTGTTCTTTACTCGAGTCCCAGTTCCCTTGCTCGACGATAACATCTGTAGAGTTTACCATGTCCTTAATAAAAATGAGATGCTTAAATAACTAAAAGGGACATAATGTTTAGAGAATCTATAAACTTTATTAACATTTGAGCATCTAGAAACATAGAATGTATTTTTAAACATGACAGAGCATAGCGCCAGCTATACCTTGATATTGTTCATCAAATAGGGTCATGAACTTTTTAGTGCAGTCACGAGCCGCCAATGCAAATCCTGTTCCTTCATTCAAAGCATCGGTAAATGTGCTTTTGAAGTTCTTCTTTGTCCAGGATATCGTGTGTTCCAGCATTAATTGGTAAGTCGGTCGCACAAGCTGAAGATGATGTAAGAAACCAAGCAATAAGAAAATACAATAATTGTGATCACATTTAGCAATAGCAAACGCCAACTGGCAAGAATATTACATAGATCAATTTTTCTTCCAACTGCTTTCTCTTTGCATTTTTACTACTTTCTTCAAAGTAAGTAGCCTCTTTATCATAACTAAAACCAAAATATTGAAACATATGAAACGCAAAAGTCGCATATATAAATATAATGTGTGGGTATAATAAACGCTTTCAAAAAAGGTAATTTATTACCTGGATAACGAATTGCCAAGCAATGAACTAACTTTCTTTCTAAAGCCTGGGACAAGATTAGATTTCACAAGCTCTTTTAATTTGAGCCACTCTTGCAACACTTATTTAGTTAAAAGGTCAACAAATAAATGTAATAGGGGTGCTAATTACTAAGATATGAACCTCATTTGCAGTAAAAGAGGAATATTCCTCATTAACTATTTTTTCACATCGTATATTTGCTACCATGACCTGCAAAGTTAACAAAGACCATCAACTTCAAGACAAAATTAAGAAAAACCATCAACTTCCAGACACGTTATAATTTCATCTAAATTGTCTACAAAGATTACCTTGTGAGATGGCAAGTCAAGGTCTTTATTCTCCTTAATAACTTTCCAGATTTATTGTGCACTGAAGGAAAAACCCGAGGCAGGAATAACTCCTTGCCTATCACTCGCTAGACCACCAACTTCAGTAAATTTAAAGAACATCTTCCTCATCATACCACCTTCCAAGATATACACGTGCAAATTAAAACAATAAAGAAGTGTAAAGTGTATGTCGTAAAATACAATAGATCGGTCAAAGTGATCGATATCTCATAGATGAATCTATAGAGCATACCTCTTTTTTAAATTGATCTTCCTTCTCCTCATAATTAGACAACCCAACAAATTGAACCTGATCGCTCAATATATATATGAGATGTTATAATATGGCGAAAAGGCATACAATCCTTCCTCAAAGAATTATCAAATTGTCAAGATTGGTTCTTACATCGAAAAAATCGCTGAATGGGGTTTGTTTGTGCACGTCTGGCTTGCGAATGGAATCCCATATCTGCAGTACATAACCTATAATCTTAAGTAGCATGCAAGTACTAGTGCAATTGTGTAACTTTCTAAGAAAAATATAATAAAATAAGGGTTTAGCTAGAAAAGACAGAAAATAGCTAAGTACCTTTTGAATATCTTCTCGCAACATCTGCGCTAAACGATCAAGAGTCGACTGTACGGGAAATATAAATTAAAGACAGTAAGCCACTTGTATTTAGTTTCACATCATATATATTGTATTATCCTTTCACAAGGTTCATAAATTCATATATTTTCTATTGACATTACTTTATAAATTACAGAAATAATCCCATACCTTCGACGACTTATCTCGTATGACAAACATCAAAGTTGTTTTACGTGGACTAAATAATCGCAACATAGCCTGGTAAAAATTAATCACAGATCAAGTAGTGGACTATGAGAAATGGATGATACCATATACAAATAATCATAAGTGATATCGACCAATTTATTGATAGATTAACCTGCCAATTAAGAATATCAACTCTTTTTTTGTAAACTATATCGTTTTTAATTAACTGTTCAATTTACGATTTTAGTTTGTGTCAAAGTAAGAGTTAATCTCCAAATTACAATCAATCAATTTTTTTTAAAATTGAAATGATATTATAATTTGATAATTGTATTTCTCTTTTTTAAATGTTTTACCATAAAAACATATTTGGGAAGAAACAAATATTAAATGTGTTAGACTAAAGGATGGATGGACAAAAAGTAAACATGAGTAAATCAAATGAGTCAAACGTTGTCCAAAATGTACTGGCCATATTAAAAGGAAAGGGTTTCTCTAACTTTTACAGTACATGTTAAGAAATTACTTCCAATATATAAGTTGCAGTATATATTTGTCGACTGATATTAGTTGCTCCATGGGTGTGTTTGTTAAAACTAACGGTAGCAGTAGCAGTTAGCAGTAAGCAATTAGCATTAGCTGTTTAATTTATAAAAGTGTTTGGTAGAATAGCTGTAAGTGTAATTTTAATGTGTAAAATAGCATAATGCTAATGCTAAACGCTAAATGCTACAGTAATTCAAAAAGAATTGAGAAGTTAGCGTTTTTATAATTTTATAAATGCTAACTGCTTTCTTCCAAACAAGCTTTGTAATAATAATGCTAAATGTTAATTGCTCAAAAATGTTCTTAATAGCTATATACCAAACACACCCCATATATTGTAATTTATTTTACCCATTTTGCCATCGATGTAATTTGAAATGTGTTGTATCTAATTAGAAACTTAATAACATATATTTCAAAGTAAAAATAAAATAATTATAAAGGTGTTTGTGAGTTAGTTGAAACTATTTTGACCCCTACTAAAAGGTTACATGTTTTACTCATTATCTCACTGTCCTAATTTAAAATGACTCTACGCCCGGTGTATATACCTGGAATACGATTTTCAGAAGAGGTCCATGCACATGCCCAATTTCATGACACCATCTATGTAAAAAGAAATAGAATGTGAGCCTAAAAAAACTTAAGATATGTATGAGATTATAAAAGGTTAGAGCATCTCTAATATTAGCACTAAAAATTCAAAAAATAAAAGTGACAAATAATAAATCTTGATTGAATATGCCCACTGCAAATAAAAATTGCTAATGTTGTCAAATGTGTATACTCAATATTATTTCAGTAAATATTTTAAAATTAAATATATATAAATATGAAATAATGCAATTAATATAAATAAAGAATATCTAATCACGCTGGGAGCGGATATAGGGTAAAATGATGCTCAGTGTTGATATTGTAATGAGTTGTTTTTTATAGTTCTTGCACTATTGTAATGAGTTGTTTTAATTTTTATATTTCTTGCACTATTTTAATGGTAAAATTACGCTTTTCTTACAGGAAAACTTACATGTTTATAAGCACTACATCTGAAACAGCAAGTGCAAAAAGTGCGATTTGTCTTTCGAATGTCGTATCATCCTAATAGCTTATAAAGTATCAGTAAACCACAAACAGCTAGCATTCCATATTCATAAAGATAACAAAAAGAAACAAAAAGTAACCTCTCCTCGCTCTCTTCCACCACTACCCTCAAGATCCATTACAATAGTGCAAGGTTCAATGCCAACACACCTTGCCATCCATATACCTAGTGTGGTCTGAGGCCTGATAATAAGAACTAAAAATAAGAAAATTGCAAATCAAGAAAAAACTGATATATGATTAGCAAATCCGAACAGGCCTTCCATTGTCAGCATTCATCTCAGTGAAGTTAGTATGAAAAAGATGATTCAGAAGTGTGCTTTTCCCTATAAGAAACAAATAAATGTCAGAACCTGCATACTTTGTATAATGCAATTAATGGCTATTTCTCGCTTAACTATTTTATGCATAATGACTAATTGTAGTTGTAATGACATATTCAAATCTACGGCCACGTGTAACATGAGCCTACATCACTTTTGATTTTTGATAGCGTAAGGGAGATATACCGCTGCTTTGTGGACCCATGATCGCAACAACAGCATAAGAAGGTCCCAGATCTCCCATTTTGACTTGTCTGATAAAGTTATCCAGTCCATCATCTCCATCTGCTTTGAAAATGCCATCTCCATCTATGAGGTGAGTGGAGCAACATTCAGCTTGTTTGTCTGCGAAAAGAGATCACTTCATATGATTACAAAAGAGTAAATCATAGTCCCTTCAAACTCGCTAATTCAATTCAATTCAAAAGCACACATGCATTCACATAACTTAAAAAGTCTAACATTAGTTTGGATCACGTAACCTTCTAGTTTTCCCAACATAACAGTTACCTGCAGATTACAATTAATAATGGCACAAAACTACGAAGAGACCTTTTTATGAATGAAAATGTTTAGGTGATCCACATTCTCGAATTTAACCACAACTAGATAAGTTACATTGAATTAAGTTTCGCTGAAGATTCTTCCATTAATATTTTGTCCAGAACAAACCATAGACATGAGATTAAAATTTAGCCAAAAGTCTATCTTTAAACTCTAGTGTTCTGCAAGATAAAAAAACAAAGCGCATCCAATATCAAGACTATCAAATATTAAAATGAGCGATGCATGCATGATTATATATGTCTCGTTCTTACATATAATATTGTGCTCAAGTTAAAGAAAAAATTTAGTGCTACCTATCAAGATTGAAGCATAATCACTAATAATACAAAAAATTACAAACAGATTGCAAGCGTACCCATGAGTAGTTTTTGAAGATGCCACTTGATATTTGCTTTTAAGGTTGGTGTGTCTTACAAAGCTATCATGATATCTCTTTATATACAAGTTTTTTTCTCTAGCGAGAGAAATAAAAAATAATACAGCTGAATTGGGCAACTACACGGCAGTGAAAAATGATATTCTTCCTATTTTTAATAATCAGTTGTTCTTCTAGACATTCAATCTTATTAATATAAAAATATTAGAAGAATACGCGTTCCATATATGTTATATACGAGTACAATGCAAAGTTTAATTCATTTGGCAAGATGCTATCGCTGTGTAATTACATTAACATTTCATCAATCTTTTATTGCGCGCATATGATCTAACTTAATTAAGTAGTCCAAACCCTAGAAAGTGACACATCTACCAAAGGCACGTCGATGACCTTATTGCATATGTCCCGTATCATATGTATAGAACTTTCTCATCAGACACCTAAATTTTTTAATGAATATTATATTCTCATATAATTATTGTATTATTTCACTAATTATGATCACTCTTATAGATATTACACAAACTTAAGCTTGTACTAAAAATATACGCAATTTTAAGAGTGGTCTGTTATAATGAGTTTATAAAGTTTTCTCAAATAATAATATTTGGCGTGTGTGGTTTCATCTCAATTTCTTAAAAGCGCAAGATTATTCTCGCAATGGCATTGGGTCGACCAATAACAGCACACTCGATCAATACGTTCAACCTTTCCACCTACTAGCATAGTGCGGATCCAACAAGGACGTACGTACTATAAGAACACTACAAAAAAAAGGGGCTATAGTGACAGAAATTTAATGACGACCTATATTTTTGGTCACTATTAACACAATTTTAGTGACGATATAGAATTGTCGTCACTATATCTCGTCACTTGCATATATTTAATGACGAAGTAATAAATGGTCATTAATTTATATGTTAGTGACGAAAGTATTTGTCACTGAGTTTAGTACTTATTGTCCACGTATAACTCATTTCTTGTTACGCTCCTTAGTCACGAAAGTTTCGTCACTCAACTTTGAATAGGTAGTCACGAAAAATGTTTGTCACAAAATTGACAATTGTAATCGAATAATAACTCACATTCATAACTTTTTACCTTCTCACGATTAAATTTTTTGTATACAAAAAAGTTAAAAAGTTACTTTTACCTTAAAAAAAAGGACATCATGTGATTTTAATATCCTGACTCGCATTAATAAATGTCTTTTCGTTAGTATTGAAACTGTTAGTGACGATATTATTCGTCACAAAGCTTATACAAACTTAATGACGAAATTGTTCGTCACTCACTTCAACACATACATCATTCTTTTTTTTCTATTTAACACTTAAGAGTACAAAGTACAAGGACCTAAAGTGACAAAACACCTCAAACTTTATAAACACGGAGACCTCATTTCATTCATAGCGTCTTCCCCATTTCATACCAAAAACACACACTAAAAACACACAAACACACACTCTAAGTTTCAGACCATAGGAATCATTCTTCTCCACAGTTTCACACGCTAAAAACACACACTAGCACCATTCCGCCATGGCTCAATCTCACTTTTCACTATTTTGCCCTAATTTGTTTCGAAGGTTATCTCTTATCTCTAAACCCTAATTTTATCTGATTATGCACATATGATGTTTCTTATTCAAATTTGTTGTATATTGTTGAATAAATCGTAATTGTTTGTGTTTTATTTGTATATTCGATTGTTGATTTGGGTTTACAATGTTTAGCTTAGTGGATCAGATTGTTGTAGACAACGTGTTCGATGAAATGCTAAAGTAAAATTCATTTATCGTGAATGAACTTATAAATGCATTTGACTAAAATTAAGTTACGGCTCATTGAAGTTCTGTTTAACATAATGTTAAGTAATGTAGTACATATTAAAGGCAAATCCGGATAACAAAGTTAGGTAGGTCAAAAAGTCGATTAGTTTATCTAGGCGAGTTTGTGGTTCAGAGTCTCAGAGCATTATATCTATGCTGCGTTTTTCTTGGTGAAGTTGTTCATATTTGATAATGATGGATATGAGCACTCAAGTAGTCATGTCAAAATGTTATCTCACACGAGGCTAATTGATGGAGTTATTTAACAACTGGATGGAATAATGTAATAATGCTTACATGCCTATACAAATCATAGCAGACAATGTTAGTCACTTAACATCTTAGTTTATATGAAACCATACTATATGCTATATCTTGAAGTGCGTATGCAACAACGTTAACATAGGTAAGTCACTTATCTCGCTTAAATGGTATTTTCAACCTTCTATCTAACTTGGTTGACAGTTTAAGATGTATGCTTGGCTTTAGAAAATACAAACATAATATACTAGGAGACAAATTACATCTATGGCTTGCTATGTTTTCCATGATTATTGAATTGATGGTTATCCACCGATTGATGTATTTTGAGTATATGGGACCTGTTGATACCTGTTGATAAACTAGATTGATGTGAATTTTCTATGTTTGCTGTACCACTTTGAATTTTCTATGGATCGTTAGGATACTTTTATCATTTTCTTGGAGATAGTTGTTAACTTGTTATCTACAACTTATATAAGCTTTTTCATGGATTTTCAGAACCCGTTTGTTTTCAAG
This sequence comes from Tanacetum coccineum, assembly GCA_026074375.1. Classification (NCBI taxonomy): domain Eukaryota; kingdom Viridiplantae; phylum Streptophyta; class Magnoliopsida; order Asterales; family Asteraceae; genus Tanacetum; species Tanacetum coccineum. Next base: position 12,421 of record BQNB010100339.1, on the reverse strand, counting down.
TATGGCTGAGGAAGAAGTTGAAATAGACGAAGTAGCTGATGGAGAATTAGCAGAACCCATTTGTTTTCAGAACCCGTTTGTTTTCAAAAATCTTGCTAAAAGGGTCGCTTCAAATGTTAAATGGTGAACAAATAGGTATGTCTGCAGGCAATCATATATGATTATTTACTTATCTAGTTACAAGTTACAACTTTAGTATAGTTATCTAACTTTGCATTTGTGTAGGTGGGAAGAAAATGTCGCAGTTCTATTATGACCTTTGGAACATTAAGTACTTAAGTAAATTCAAATGGGATCATCTCACGGAAGAGATTGGTATGTCCTATTATTATGTCCTTTGTATTTTTTCATTTAATCAAAATTCTTAAGGCGGTCTATTTAAACCGTAATATGAATGAGTCGAAAAACCATTTGCACAAATCTACCCTCTTGGTTGCTGTTGAACACTACGCGTGTCCTTTTTAACATGCATATTGGTTTCTATTGAAATTTTGAACAGTGACTTTACGCGCTGTTTCAGCTTTATAGTAAATTTGAAGTCTTTATTGCATTAGTGTGTCTTCTAGTTCTTAACTCATCTTTTTTGTAATATAGCCTATAAGAATGCCACAAGAGAGCAAAAGTTAGCACTGGAACTTTCAGCAGCTAAAAAGGGTTGAAGGACTTTTTTCCTGCAAAAAGTTGACAGTCTCGAGTCTAAGTTCTATAGATATGAACGACTGAAGAAGGTATCCTTCAACCTCTGTTTACATGTTTTTTTTGGCTTACTAGACACAGCTAACATAAAATAAGACCTAAAATGAAAACTTTATATATCATTTGAGATTCTTATAATTTTGTTAATGTTCACAAGAATTATTGAAATTAATATTGCTGGTGTAGAAACGTAAGATGCAACAAGCGAATGGATCGACTTCGGAGATTCCAGATGATCAACAGGTGGCAAAAGTGACTCGCCATTTTCCTCAAATACATCAATCATGGACAACAGGTATCAACTTGTACGTTTGTAGTTGTGCTTCTATTTAATAAAATTCATAGTATAATTTTCTTTACCGCATAACAAATTTAAATGATTATTGGGCTATCGAGTGTTATATTATCCACCGTCTGTTGTTGTGTGCTCTTGCCCGGAGAGCCGAGCATGACAGAGACCATTATGGAAATAAGAGGCTTGATCTGGCTGGTCCATTGCTTAGAGCCTTTGAGGCCTATTTACTATTTAGAATGGTACTTTTTTGTTTTTCATATTGGAGACTGGATTGTTGTATTAGTAGATATCAGTAGGTATTAAATTGCTGTCTCTTTTGTTTATCCAGCTTTTCTGGAAGTCAACGAGAGATGTAAGAGGATATGTACAGAAGGTAATTACAATTTCCAGTTACTTGAATTTCATATTGTTCATTGTCTTTTCAGGGAACTCAATACTCTCCGGATTGATTACAGTGGTGCTCGAAGTGAAACACTCAGTATCATTAATGGAATGCGCTACCTAAAGCTCGGGGTACATGCTAACTATAGTATTTTATTTTTTGTTAATTATTTTAATTATGAGAGAAAAGTATATAGTAATACTGTGAATACCTTTTTGCAGGTCAAAACAGAGGGCGGTCTAAATGCTTCAGCCTCATTTGTGGCAAAAGCCAATCCTCTAAATCGTGCTCTCCATAAACGAAAGAGTGAACTTCACCATGTACTTTGCAATATGCTGTCAAACATTTTAGCACCGCTTGCAGATGGTAGAAAAGTAACTGGCCTCCACTGGTGTTGACCCTCACTTTAATCTTGTGGTCTAGATGCGTTGCACGCATAAGAGTGCAACTCATGCATTGGAGAGATAAACAGAGCAACTGTAAGTAAATGACCTTATTTTTTCCAATTAGAGTTTGTACTGCTTCTTTCTATAAATTTACTTGGCTCCTGGTTAGTATTCTAAAATCATATTTTTGTTGCTTTCGGTTTTGGTGAATAGCAATTGGCAAAAAATATTAGTTATTTCTGAGTGTATCAACATTGCATTTATATTAAAACAAAAGGTTCAGCTGCAATGAAATATTTTAGGTAATAATGTCGAAAGTGGCCACTGGCCACACGAAAACTATTAAATGGTAATAATCTATTTTCTTCGAATCAGTGTTTTCATGTAACGAAAACTATTAAATGGTTAACCAAAAACATTCGCTAGTTGTGCATTATAGTTAATCGTTGAACCAGGATGTAGTAAGACATTTTAAAACTTATTAAATTCTTAACTAGTTTACAGGAAATAGTAGCTAGTAGAGTACAGTCATGTGTGGTTTTGTTGATGAACTAAGACCATACTGGAATCTGCTTATTACTCAAGATAGGAGCATGAAATTAGTAAATCTCACTTCACTAATTAGTAGCATGACCTCTTTTTTGTATTTCGTGTATAGTACAAAATTTGACTCATTGTCTAATACCCTTACATATCCATTTTATTTTAGGTTTCATGATAATTGTTCGTTGATTTCTTGCAGTCAAATGTGGAATGAATCGGGCGATAAAACTTAGTCACGGGAAGATGATAGTGCTTCACATTCTCAAATATCGACTTGGTTGAAACAACACAAGCTTGAACCATCTCGTTTTGGGGCTGTAATGAGTTTGCCTCAAGTCTCTGCTTTTCTTCTCGTTAAGATTGACAGCTTTCTTTTTTGGTAGGTTACAAATAGGTTTGTTTTTGCTCTCGTTTTGTTAGACACGTGAATGATATTTATAAGTGGAAGTTGGTACATTGTGGACACAGTTGTGACATGTTGTATGCTTAGATCGATTACTTATCGAGTGAATGATATATATTTTTGATTTATAATATAAATATCTATTTTCTTTTCTGGTTATTGAAACAGCATTATAGAAGAAATTGAGAATTTCTTTTTGTCATATGATACGGATAGTGACGATGTATTTCGTCACTATCGGACGTTAAAGTTCCGTTAGTTGCTCGTTAGTTCACCCAATAAGTGACGCCTTTCTTTCGTCACTAATTTCATAAAATAGTGACGATTTTAGCCACTTTAGTGATGAAATTAAGTGAAGAAATGGGTTGTCACACACCTTTAAGTGACGACTTTAATTCGTCATTAATTTAGTGTCAAATTCAATTTCGTCACTAATAAATTTGTGACGGAGCTATTGTGACGACAAGTGACGACGTCTTTTTCCTCTAATAGTGACGATTTTTCATTCGTCATTAAAGCCTTTTTTTCTTGTAGTGGAAAACCAACTTCATAAAGCTAAATATGGCCTACAGCACCACAAAACTAAACAGACACCTGCCATAGAGGGCGCGGAGCCACATGGTTCAACTGAACCCGTCGGGCGAGATATTCTTCTGTGTACTCCGTAATAGTGTAAATTCAACACAATGTAATTTAGGTTTATTGGCTTATAATTAGAACCCACACATGTTGTATGTAAACATAAGTTGTTGTAGTTTCGAGGCTCGATCCACTGGTTTTTGTATTCTATCCGGTAGGTCGCAGGTTCGACTCATACTATCTAAGATATTTTTGCTTTGGTTTATTGCAAATATATTTCTTATTTCAAGTTTAATCTCTTTTTTATTTTACTAATGAATATTAATTAACTTCACAATACTTATAAAAATGCGATGCATGAATCTCGTCGATTAATCTTAATTCGAAATTATAATGCATTATTGTCCTTATGTGCCACTAAAACGAGACCCCAAAATTGATTGCAAGTAGTATTTGCAAAAAAATGATATTGTATGTGTTAGTACAAAATGTGTGACGGGGTGTGAGATGGATCTGGGACGCTTATTGGGTCGGACCAATAACTTGTTGATGGATTGGTCTTGTACTAAACCAAGTAACGAAATGATTTCCTGCACAAATGAGAGTAAACCGTTAGCCTTACCATGAGGACGGACCTCACGATTAGACTCCGACGTAAGAGTAAGAAATCATGTCAGAAGTATGTGTATGTATTGAAAAGAGTTAGGAAAATCGTACCATTTGATATGTCAGATGTCCCTTTTATAGGTGAGTGAAATACTAGGTTTCTCTAGTATTTCGTTAGTGGCCGGAGTGGGACCCTTTTCGGGTAAGGTTCTATTACTATCGTGTCTGCGGACGCGGATTACCTTCCGTAGGTGGTTTGCGGAAACGGCTTGCAACCGGTCCGCGTCTGTCTTATTACATCCGGGACGTGGCCAGTGTGGCACTGGGCTTAGTTTTGGTCCGCTTATTTGTTTGGTTGGGCCCAGAGCCGGTTGTGATAATACGGCCCAGGCCTAGAGGCCTGGTATGCCTATTATACGTCATCAAGTCCCCCCCCAGTCTAGTATGTCATTGCCTGCGGATTGTGTTCTGCGTGCGGTGATCGTTACTAGACTTAGGTTCTTTAGTGTCGCGGCCTTCTGTTTTTCGTGACCGTCTTGCTTCTCCGCGACTTTTCCTTGACTGGTTGGTAGGGTTTGGACGACGTGTACTTACCCCGGCCTTTCATTTTTCTATGTAATTTGACAGTTACCCAGCTGTCATCACGTTCCTTTCCCAGTCGTTGATTGTGTTAGTAGGTTGCACGTGTCGTCATCCGGATGTTTGTTAGGTTAAATACGCCAAGGGTTTAAATACCCCTTTCCTTTTTCACTGTTTCATTTTCTGATTTATCTCCATTGTTGCCATTATTACTGTTCTTCAAGCTTTTCAACCGTTTTCCATGCTTTTTTGCAACCTCTCGATCTTTTAGGCCACCAGGTTAGGTCTTCTTCCTTTGCTTATACATCACGATAAGTACCATTCATGATATTAAATCCAAATTAACTCAACAGGCGTTAGATGCGTTGTGTGCTAAGTACCATATACCTGCTTGTATTCATCCCACATTACTTGGCCCGAATAAAAATATTTTACAAGGTCCGGATGGCAAGTGATAACGCCATAATTATACATGTTTTTGGTGGCGTTATTTGTTTATATTTAATCATTTCTCGTAAACTTTTGATACTTAATAGCATGAAATATGTGCATGTTCGCTTGAAGATATCCCGAGCTTAAACACAACAAAGATCGAGTATTAATACGCTAAGAAACAAGAAAAGATAAAGAATCAAGCTAAAGTGCAAATGTGCGCCGCACTTATCCTCAAAGTCATAGCAATAAAGACTTAGTCAAAATTCAGCATTAACTCCATAAGTACGCCGCACAAAGTATTTTGTGCGCCGCACTTCTCATCTGACGTTGAAGAATAAATGAAGACTTAAATGCTACTGCATTAATACCCTAACTACGTCGCACAAATTCCTTTGTGCGCCGCACTTCTCCAATAAACATTTAATTCCCTCGCATTTAATCACCAAGTACGCCGCACAAATTCCTTTGTGCGCCGCACTTTCACCCCTCACTCAGCCTATAAATAGAGGACGAATTTCACACATTTCAAACCATCTCATACTTACAAACAACTAAGTATTCATCCTTCAATCATCCTTCCATCCATTCCCCAAGCATTCTCCAAGCATAAACACCATATCCTTTGAAAAACCTTTGATCCAAACCACCATTGATAACACCATCATCACCACCCTTAGAATCAAAGTTAGAGGTGTTCTTGAAGGAGTTTGGATGGTTTTACTTGATGTTCATCAATAAACCCAGATTTTGATCCTTCAAAGAAGCGTAATTGAAATGTTATTTCGAATCTATAAGCAATTGTGACAGAATTGTTCATAGTTTTCGGGTTTTACTTTGGATATCATAAAGTGTTCTTGGGAAATTCTTGTGAAATCACCATCATTTGCTCTTGGAATTTGGTATAATCGTGTTTATCCTTTGAATATGATTATTATTGAAGTGTTTGAGTTCATAATGTGTTTTATTACTTCTTTGATTATGGAGTAGTAATCTTATGTTTGTTTGGGCATTTTGTGATCTTGGATATGGAGCGTTTAGATATGAGTTTATTGAATTGGTAAAACATATTTTATATAAGAAAATAGGCCAAAAGGTTTCTTTATACATGTGTTCTATCAATCCATCTAATATATTGGTTATAATAACTTATAAAGGCCGAAAGGATTTGTTGTTATTAATCGATACAATCACTAATTATATTTAAAGGCCGAAAATGGATTTATAACTTTGTGATAACTTTATTTTATAAACTTATAAACACTATTCTAAACACATTATTATCTTAGTGATCATTGCCTAAACAAACATACCTTAATCATTTGATTGAATTATCTTTTAATCACTTTCTTTGCAATATTCAATTTATGTATATTTTGGTTAATTTGATCAGTGACAATCTTATTAACCTTAGCACCTTAATTATAAACTGTGAAAACTTCAATTCCTGTGGAACGACTTGAACTTACCTAAACTACATTACACTCAAATAGGGTATACTTGCCTGAATGTTGTGTTTTAGTAAAAATCAGTATTTCTAGTTATTATAAATTTAAAGCTTGGAAAACACACATCAAATTTTTGGGCGCCGCTGCTGGGGAATTTTTAAGTTGTTATCAGTTGTGTTTTTGTTTTAGGTGCTTTTGTTTCACAAAATTTTTAAACTCGCCGTACCATTTTCTGGCAAACGGAACCCAACAGTTGTTTTTCTTTAGGAAGTACGCGGCCGATTATATTTGTGCGCCAGTTTTCCTGAAAACCCAGGAAGTAATCCGTACTTTACCTAAGTACGTCGCACTTTCTGTAGAAATTTCATCATCAGAATCTATTTTAAAACCAAAACCAAAACCAAAACTCCTTCTTAGGATTTATAAATCATTATCCGATTATAAAGTATGGTAGATTTGTTATATTATTTCTATCGATATTTTCATAAAAAAAAACTTCGAAAACATAAAATTTCTAGAAAAGCCGGCGCACTTTTCCTAAAGTATGCCGCACCTATAAAAAAAATTCTTTTATTCATTTATCCTTATTTTCTATATCTACTAAAATATATAATATATCTAATATATATAAAAATAAAAAAAAAGTATAAAAAAATATATATGAAAATAACTTACTTTATTTTGAATATTATCCTAATAGCCTTAATTACATATATATTAAATAGTCTTTTGCAAAAATACTTAACGTCGTATGCATAAATCCTATATGCTTACGGAATAACAACTAGTAAGTCCTATTATATAGGATTTTATAAAGTTTAAAAAAAGGACTTATAAGATTAAAACTACCCAGAAAGAAGTCATCGAGATCGAATCATTCAAATCTTTAGCTCAGCACTCCGTTAATGACTTTGTCGTTATAAATATACCCGAAGAGGATGTCGAACCCAAACAAATAATTATCGATCCTGATGATCAACCCATGTGGGAGAGTGCTAAGACTGTAGCACCAACTCCTAATTCTGCCATTATTTAACCTAATGTTGATGACAACTTTGTTATCAATAGTACTCACTTAAAATATGTTCTGAGAAAAAAAAATTCGTGGTTATCTGCGGGCCGATGCCGCTATACATATCTGTGATTTTCTCGCAATCTGCAACATGTTCAGATACGGTGAAACGCAGAGTGAAGTTGTTAAGCTTTTGATATTTCCTTTTTCCTTGTGCGATAAAGCTAAAACCTGGTTTAACGAACTTAATGAAGAGTTTCTATTAACTCGTGGGAACAAATGAAGATGAGCTTTTATAACAGATTCTTTCCACATTCCGTAATTTAACCGTGTTTTACTTAAAATTAGAGTTTCTCTCAATCATATGTGATCGTTCTAACCGACACTTGGTTACGACTCAAGAACATGATTTTGAAAATTGTCAATGGGCACGGTCTGACAAGGAGCTATATTCAATATTCTATCCACGATCTAGTCTGAACCACTCAAGGAATCTGGAATAAGCAGGCGGAGGATATTCGTCCTTACAAAAGTCTAAATCAAAACTTGTGGGAATTATGTTTTCCAAATTTGTACCTGACAGGTATAATAGTAGTAATGATAGTTATAGTTATACTGACAGTACAAAATGTCTGTAAGTACTGATCTGTTAGTTTGTACACTGATAGTGTAAAATTAGTTAGTTCCGTTTATGAGGATAATACATATCCAATTGGTTTTGGATACATCCTCAAAGTCTAAATCAAGCTTTCAAAAAGCGTATAAGATTAATACATATCTTTTCCTAAAATTTCTCATACCATTTCTCTTAAAACTTGGTACTAACTAATTTCTTCTATCGGTTACTAAATCTAACTGATGCTAGTATCTTAACATTTTGTATGTCAGTACTAACTTATAATTTCTGTACTAACTATTTATACTGTCGGTTACTAAGTTAGGAAAAACGTAATTCTACAATCATCCCCTTAAACATGAATGTTGAACTATTTTAACTTCATGTTTCTTCAGATTTATTTTCTTTACTCAAGAGGTGTATCCAAACACTTTACATTATTGATCTTTTGAAACACTTATCTATCTTCTGCCAGCAAACTTTGTCTTCTCAGCAACCACAACAACATCTTTTTCAAGCAACATCCATATAAGTTGTTTGTTGTTTTTGGCCAATACAAACTACAGCCATTAACGGATGTGATGTTCTTTACCAGTAAGCCGTTTGCTCTGGGGATATATAAAAAATATGGTGAGTTCTAGTTAATTACCATACAGTTATGGTAAACTGAAACACATCAACGGAATTGATTTGTCATTTAACCAAATACCGTTTGGTTTGGACTGCCTATGTTCATTGCCATAACATAGTGCTTAATTAACCATATAGTTTTTAGCAAACTATCAGCTATTCAATAGATTTGATTTTAGTCTTTACCAAGAACTGTTTGATCTTGGACTAGCCAACGTTCAGATACGGTGAAACGCAGAGTGAAGCTGTTAAGCTTTTGATATTTCCTTTTTCCTTGTGCGATAAAGCTAAAACCCGGTTTAACGAACTTAATGAAGAGTCTATAACATTGTGGGAACAAATGAGAAGAGCTTTTATAAAAAAATTCTTTCCACCTTCGTTATATAACCGTCTTTTACTTGAAATCAGAAGTTTCTCTCAACTCGTATGTGAAAGTCTAACCGACGCTTGGTTACGACTCAAGAACATGCTTTGAAAATGTTATGGGCACGGTCTGACCAAAGGAGCTATTATTCAAATATTCTATCACGGTCTCGACGAACCCACTCAAGCAATCGTGGATGTAACTGCTGGAGGAATCTTCCTCTACAAAAGTCCGAATCAAGCTTTTCAATTTCTTGAGGACAAAGTCCTTTTCGAACTTGATTGGTCCAACAAACTCCAAATGAAACCCACTCAAAAATCTGTTGTTTTCGCCAATGGAAGTAATAGTAATAATGATAATTCTTGATTAATGGAAAAATTAGCAGCTCTAACTATAAAAATGGATTCTCAAATTATAAGTTTAAATGAAGAATTGCAAGATATACGTAACAAATACAATGAGCTTAGAGAGGGAAACGCTTCTAAAAACACCCTGAACGATGACACGCCGATGTGTGAAAGTCATGAAGCAAATTACATCTAATCTGAAGGTAATAAAAATCGAAATTCTCAAGACTCGTACTCTTACCAATCCCATCATGTTCCTGATGACCCCGAGAAATCGCTCACATAATTAAACAATGATGTGAGAAATGACCTCGAAGATTTCAAAAGATGTATCCATAGCATGAGAACTGCTCATTGAAAACTTTTTGCCAGAGACGATGGTAAAACCATCGGTGTTTTACCTAAGAAAAAGTCTAAACCTATCAACCAAGAACCTCAATCTAAAACTGATTTCGAAAAATTAATGACTAAATTCTTGGATGATCAAAGAGGTTCAAATATGTTTGTCAAAACAATGTTAACGATATGATTTTAATGATGAAGCAAAACAAAAATAATTTTCAAACTAAAATTAAAGACATGGAAAGAAAAATAGATGAGTAGGAGAAGTCTCAAAACATCTCTTCAAAACAAACCGAGAGGACTGACCCAACTCCTCCTCAAGCTCAAACCGAGCAAGTGAATGCCGTATTCACCAGGAGTTGAAAGTCCGATGATTCTCTGAAAACTCAAAAAGATTGACCACCTCCTATTATTGTTAACAATAAAATCAGAAAAGATAAACCTATTGAAACAGCAAAAAGGGACTATCAAGTGGTTAAAACAAATGAATATCCATTCCGTGAGTACATTTCAAAAATACCATACCCTCAATCTTTAAAAGTGGATCACTCCCACTTGAACCGTATCATTAAGGAATCTTAAATCAAGTTAAGTATAAGAATAGTAGTAGTAGTAATAGTAAATAATAATAAACCTATAAAAAAATAAAATATATATATAAACAAAAACTTTGCAGTCTTTAAGTATGTTACGCATTCGGCCGGTGTGTCGTGTATCTCAATTTCTGCTTCCAAAAAGAAAATTATCGAACTTTGTGGGTGTGTTCGCTGGAAACCCTCACGAGACTATAACTCGTCCACTCGGGACACCGAGGGGTTTAAAGGCTTGTTGCCTACGTTAAATGCAACCGTGGTGCCTACGAATGTGCACTTTTGTATTTAATGTTTTTCTTATAGTTGTGTCTATTTTGCAGATTAAATAAAACATGCGGAGCTTGGATTGGTGGTTGGCATTTTACACTTGGAGACTTATATAATTGGAGTATTATGTTTCATGTGGTAGAATACACATGACGGCGTTCGGTTTTGCGCCATATTTTTCAGAATTCAACAGAGAAATTAATAACCCCGGGAAGTACCGTTTTCCCTTAATTTTCCCTATTTTTTATATTTATCAGTTCTCACATTGAGGGCAATGTTCAACTTAAGTGTGGAGGGGTAGCAAATAGGAAAAATTAATCATGTCCCTCCATGTTTGCCCTGCAATATGGCCACATTTTTCAACTGATATTTTTTGGAATATTAAAAAAAATTATATTGCTTTTCAAAAAAAATGCATACGCTTAGTAAGGCAAATCCAACTGGATTGACATTTTAACTAGCACAAAATCAACCCACTTAAATTGTAAGGATTTAGAACTTAAGGAATTCGGGTACCCATCTTTGATACCCAAGATAATTTTTGCCTTTAGCTTGTTCGAGTTAGGGTTGAATGCAGTCATATGTGTCTATTTCGTCGTTACGGATGTGTACGTATGGTCTTTGTTGCGTTTTTTGGAACATTAGTATTGGTATAAAGTTATATGAGTGGGCCGGTAATTTAGTAGCTCCAGAACTTGTGCTTGATCATCATTTACTAGACTGCAGTGAGGTTAATTTATAGACAACGTCGTATGATAAGAGGTGAAATAAATCCCTATGCAATCATGTATCTGCAGCACTCGCTTTTAGTGTTGAGATCCCCAATGTATCCCAAGAGCAAGAAAGAAGTTTTGTGCCAACCTTAGTTATCGCAGTATCTGGAATGAAAAGAATTTGAAAAAGAAAAAAGAAAAAAAAGAGAAAAGAAAATAAATAATAAAAGTTCAGAGTATAAGGCAAAGTTCTGGCACATGGAATTAAGTATCTGTTATTCACCCTCATCATTATCACATTTTGCCTCTTTGAAATTTTTGTCTAGGTGCTCACGCCGTAACGAGCATGTTTATGTGTCTAGTACAAGCATATGGTAGCGACCTAGATTATGTCTGTGCAATTGAGTGACTTCACAAATATAAAACCTTATCTGAGTGACTCATGTGAATTCAAAAACAAACACTTTCCCTGTGTGAGGTGCTCTGTTATATGTCTATGCGTGAAAAGTTATAAAACTGGTAAACACTTGTTAATGCTAAAATGATTTTTTTCTCCACGTCACGATAAATGATCTTTTTTTTCGCTTTGATTGCTTGAGGGCAAGAAATAGTTAAGTGTGGAGGGATTTCATAACGCCTTAATTATACATGTTTTCGATGGCGTTATATTTTTATATTTAATTATTTCTCATGAACTTTCGATACTTAATAGCATGAAATATGTGCAGGTTCGCTTGAAGATATCCCGAGCTCAAACACAACAAAGATCGAGTATTTATACACTAAGAAACAAGAAAAGATAAAGAATCAAGCTAAAGTGCAAATGTGCGCCGCACTTATCCTCAAAGTCATAGCAATAAAGACTTGGTCAAAATTCAGCATTAAATCCATAAGTACGCCGCACAAAGTATTTTGTGCGCCGCACTTTCCATCTGACGTTGAAGAATAAATGAAGACTTAAATGCTACTGCATTAATACCCTAAGTACGCCGCACAAATTCCTTTGTGCGCCGCACTTCTCCAATAAACATTTAATTCCCTTACATTTAATCACCAAGTACGTCGCACAAATTCCTTTGTGTGCCGCACTTTCACCCCCCACTCAGCCTATAAATAGAGGACGAATTTCACACATTTCAAACCATCTCATACTTACAAACAACTAAGTATTCATCCTTCAATCATCCT
>BQNB010100338.1:18831-24719 GCA_026074375.1 Tanacetum coccineum | reverse complement strand
GGGGAGGGAATATCGTTAAGTCTTCAGGGAAGACCTTAGGAAAATCCTTGACAATCAGGATGTCTTCGAGTTTCTTTCCATCGATTTTTTTGCTCGCGAGGTGCTTTAAGTTTTCTTTGGGTCGCTCTCCATGAATCTTTTATATGCCGCCGTTCGACGAGGAAATTTGGTAATCGTTTCAGCCTTGGGCTTTGACAACCAATACATCCCTATCATCACGTCAAAACTTCCATGACTGAAAGGTTTATATTGATAGCAACATAATAGATCTCTCATCCTAATTTGCATTTACTAACGATCCTATTGGTTTCTTCCTCAAGCCAGGTTGACGGACGTTTCATTCTCTAAGACCTCCAAGGTCGACACGAAATAATCCTAATCTACATTATTGACACTATAATAGACTTTACTCAATTTGAGTGTCTAACTATAACGTTCTATCATTAACTGGGTGCAGTAATCAACGAGACTTATAATTTCTACTATTCCTGGTGGCACGCTTCCAGATGCTGAGTCTGATTAAACCGAAGTATGCTACAAAGATAACCGAGGATGGAGGAATCTTCCATTATTTGAGAGGTAAGGTCAAAAGATAAGGCATGTATTCACTAATTTATGAGGGTGTGATAAACGACATAGTCATTCCTTTAGATCAACTTGCCACAAAAGGAGGATATGAGGCAAGCTTGTAGGCCATCTTTCTGTCAAAGGTAATAATGGGTTCTAACAGGTGTTGTTAGCATAGTGAAAGATATACTAAGTTTTGTTCCTGAGTCGTGCATGTTTCTTCTCGGAGGCATGGTTTTAAAATTTATCCACAACATTTATTTGAGTAAAACTTTCATGCAATTTTGATCATAATACCTCTTGAGTAAAACATGCTATGTAGTTTAAAATTTTCAATAATGATAGTCGTGCAAAAAATTACTAATGCCTTATATTTTAAGAGGTTTTTAAAGAACACTTTACTAGTATATTTTTGTTACAGAAGGACTTTGACTTAAATGAATCAGTACCATCTCCGAAACACAGTCATCAAGAAGAAAATTATTATAATGGTCAACGCAAAAGATCTACTCAAAATCCTAAGGTTATTACTTCCTAGTAGTACTTTTGCTTCATAAGTCGTCCCCAAGGTCATGATCATATGATCAAACAACGATTGGGATGACACAGCAGGGGGTTCATTGCTAGGGTAACTAACTATGTACCCTGACTCGTCGGTTCAGCACGCGATGTGCAACAAGGCTGACTATGACCTGCTAACGATGTCATAAAAGTCTGCTAAGATTCTATCTTATTTGCGCTTACTATTCTAGAAATTTCCTCGAGGCATCCTATGCTCCCAATAAATCCATGTTATATGATCTAGTTATTATCACGCTGACCAAACGTCATAATACTTACATCACATAAGCATGCCTTGATTGTCATTGCATTCTAGAAGTGTTCAGATAGCATATAGAATTCTCATGAATCAACAAGTATACACGTAATTGCACATAGAAATCTCACGTAAATACTAACAATTTACCAAGCAATACACATATACATAAATGTACACATAGTTCCTATTACGCATGCTATATGAGGGTACTTAGGTTATAGTCTAGGTCAAAATGACCTAGCTCTCTATAACCAATGGCTCTGATACCAATTTGTCACACCCCGTCCAAGGCGAAAACACGAGATGTAACAGAGATGATCGTCATAACACATTGATATAAGACAATAGAGAATTCACTAAATTAAAGATAAACATAAACATGTCATGACGACTCCTGACACAAGTGGAGACTTGTATCGTGGATAGTTAATACCACGACAACATAGCCACATAGTCATAATAATCCCATAACTCAAGACAAGTACAATTAACAAATAGTTCAAGACTACCATAAGATACTAATGCAATAACACCAGGGGTGAGTAACCTGGTGAGCTTGTAGGTTTAAGTTGTAAACCCATTTGCTGTACATATAGTTAAGTAGAAAAATAGCGAGAAGATATGCATATATGGCGTTTAGTATTATCACACAATAACAATCACATAATAACAAATCACATAATAGAACTCAATAACGTTGGGTGAATCTTTCCAAAGGTCTACTGGCGCCCTACCCAAATGTAATGGGTGTCTCTTCCCAAGATATTTTACTTCCATAATTTAGAAACACAATCACACATATAGTAATATAAACGCACATAATGTCCAAGTAAGGAATAATGTAACACAGCACAAAACATTTTAAAATATCCTTTGAGTATCATTTTCCCCTAGAAAAACATAAGTAAAAGAGGGGCTACGAAGACTCACCTTAAGCAAAGCAGTACATCAGAATAAATCAACAAGTGAAGGATGAGCTCAAATGTCCTAAACGCGACCTAGTTGGAATATAGTGCGCTTTAAGTGCAGGCCAATAATAGCGAAAAAATGCATATTCATTTATATAAAGTTCTCATCACCGAACATGTTTGCGTTTAGTACGTAAGTCAAAATGCGATCTCGTAAAAGTTACATAGTTTTTATTAAGTTTCGATGCTAAAGTAAAGTTACTATTTATCAATCTCTAGAAATACCGCACATTGTCCGTTTTCTATATATTTCTGCTTGATTTATATCTTGACTAAAATAAGCTAAGTATCCTACCAAGGTCTAGTTACCAATTTTTATTCATCATTATATTTATTACTATTAGTTTTAAGTCACCCACTTTAATAAATCCTATTTCGCTTACTTAATAATATTTTGAAAGTTACTGACGCACATAAAAAATATATAAGTGATACTATAATATTTGTTAAGGATTTTATAGCTCATTCGGACCCAAAAACACCAAAAACCTCTTTTTAAGTTTCAAACAGCTCACATTTTAAAAATAGAAAGTTTATAAAATTTCGAGATTTTAGTCAGTTTTTACAAGGGCTTAACTCATTCATTATAAAGATTCACAGAATAGTAAAAAGCTACGTTTCAAGGAAAAATCACGTTCTACAAGTTTTCTCTTATAAGTTTCACCTGACTCAGAATCAAAATGAGTCAAAAACACGAAAACGTAACTGCACAAATTGTGTCGAAAACAGTTTTTGGCTGGAAAACTTACTAGTTTTTATCCGAACTTTATTTGGTCGTAACTCACTCGTTTTAAGTCCGTTTTTAGCGATCTTTATATCCACACGTTCGTATTTAAGTGTAACATATTTTTAATGATTCAACTTTTTAAAGGGGATGTAACAACTCGTTTTATTTCATAGAAAATTCAGACAAGTATTTTACCCCAAAACTACACTATATTTTTAGCCGCAAACATCACAACTTCATTTCTAGCCTAAATCCCCCTTTCACCGATCGATACCAACACACAAACAACTTCAAGACTACTTACCCCTTCCACCGATTGTTACAATAACACTAAGAACCACTTTTTTACATTGATAATCAAAACCTTAACCTAAAAGTAAAATAATATCATGAAAGTGTTCAAAAACATATATAAGTTGTACAACCCTTTTTATTTTGTTAGTTTCTTTATAAAAACCATTTTACACAAACATGGTGATGAGATGTGTGCATAGATGAGAATATGTGATATATGTATGAAAGAAAGGTGAGGGTTTTCTTACAAGAATAAGGAGAAAGATATGTAATAACCTAAAAATGTTCTTATATCTAACCTAAATATAAACATAAAAGAATCACTAGCATTAAATGTAACCTAATATTTGAGATCAAGAAAAACAAACACCAACAGTGTGTGTTGTGTGTATTTCGGTCAAGCCCAAAGAAGCGAGAAAAGGGAGAGATTTTTGTTGTGTGTCTTTTAATGTGTGTAAGAAATAGGTGAAATGAAGTGAATGGATGTGTGTTTAATATTTAAGCCATGAGAATCCTAGGATGCTTGGGACCATTGGGAGACAAAGGTGAGAAAATTATGGCATATGACTTGTACCAAGGGAGACATAACACAAAAAATAATGGTGAGTGTATGTTGGTTGCTAGGTGAGGACGAACCACAGGGAGGAAGGGACTAAAATATTTTCAAATTTTAAATTTTTAGTTAACATAAGTATCTAGATATCTTTTGTGCTTAAGTGTAAACACATACATGCATGCAAGTAAATGAACTAGTAAGTACTTTTACGTAACACGTAAAAATTAAATAAAATATATCCGTAAAGTCGTAACGTGTCAGTAACGAGTATACTACGTTTACTCAAAACCCAGAATGCATTCAAAGACGTTTTTGCTAAAACACGGTAAATTTAACAGTTTCATGTAGAATCAAATACTCATGAAACAAATAAATACTCAAGTAATTAGATAAATTTAAATCAGAACACAACAGTTGCTACAAGTTATACATGCCCGAAGCATGTTTCTAAGGTCTAGGTTTTCACTCACTCAAGTGTTAAATTCAATTGTACACTTAAATGGTCCTAGCGTGTACCAACATCGTGATGGAATGCGACTACTCCTATCTGAACTGTTGTATATGAGCATTAAATTTCTTGAATAGGAATTGAATTGCACATACATCATTAGTCATTCCATTATTACTTCCATCAAGTTGTAACAATTCACATTTTCACATCTTTTACTTCAATAAATATCCAACTAATTATTTTAAACTTTTACGCGTTCACTTTTAATTTTTTAACATTAAGTTAAATCGCGTAAACTAAAAATCAATAATCAACGTAAACAGACGTCAAACTAATAAAAGTTTACGTCAAACAAGTATTATATTATTTTTACGAAGTTAATTTATAACTTTTCATAATTTATTTTTATACTTTACGTAAAACGTTTACGTTTCGCAATAAATTGCATTTTTGCATGCATGTAAACTTTTAAACCAATCTACACTAAAACAAATACCCACAATTATACTCAGTACCCCAAAAATTATATACTTCTTACCAATCTCACTAGTATAACTGGTCCCCTCTCATTTTTACACATATGTTCTTTGTTTAGTGGTTAATGATACAAGAAAACATGTAATCCTAAGGGTAATGCCTAAGAATCCCAACATGTCTCATTCCTTCTTTTATGCTTCCACCACCCACGCATACTTGCATTATTTAGAGTATTCTCATCCTACTTTTTCATCTATGTGTTAAACAATACTAATTTCCATGCCTTGGTTGACTAGTAAAAATGATACAATACTTAGCAATTATTTACAAAGCAAAAATGAAACAATATCTCTTCTTTCTTTCTCTTTGGAACCGGCCATCAACACAACACAACAAAACATTTGGGTTTTGATTTTCTAGCAAGGATTTACAAGTTTTCAAGTGGGTTTAAGTTAGATTACAAACAAAGGGTTTGCATAGGTTCATTAGTGTTCTTCTTGTGTTCTTGTTCACTAACCTTTCCAACGATTTTGTAAGCATCAAGAACCTTTTTCCATACTTTTTATTTCATATATAATGCATGCCACGTTCATATTAGGACTTATATATATACTTGTGGGGTTGAAAAAGTTTATGAAAAGCTTATTTCTAAAAACTCATATTCTGACTTTGAAAATAAGACCTAAGTTTGAATTTGTAAAACCTATGTAAATATATTTCTGGCCTTAGCTACTCCTAGTACACTTACATATATGTCTTGGGATGTTCCCTATATTTTTGGAATTTATAAAGGTCATTTACAATGGCTAATAAGGCACACGAGGGAAGTTAGTCAATACCAACAAGATTTTGAGTACCAGATTTCTTTTGTAAAAATCACTAGGTTAAGAGGATGTTAGTTGTTTGACCTAGTTGAAACATTTGTAGAGGACTTGTTAATTTGAAATCTGAGATTCGAATAAACAAATAACGATAAGTAACGAATGAGATACGGACCATTTACCGAGGGAAAAAACTATTGTCTAGGG
>BQNB010100338.1:8831-13831 GCA_026074375.1 Tanacetum coccineum | reverse complement strand
GTTTGACAGGGTGGTCATAAGGATTCAAACCCCGGACAGGGTTGTCAAACCCAATAGATCTATTTAATGCGTTACCATTCACCTTACAAGGCAATTAACGGTTCATGAAATAAGGGACTTTGACCATAGCTACTTATGCGGAAACAGTCTCATAATCGGGTCCAGCATACCATAAAATCATATGTGTTCGATTCATAAAACAAACATGTATCCCCCTCGCAGGTTTAAAAATAAATAAAAGAATTTAATGCGAGGCTATGTACTCACCTTAAGCAAAAGATCTAAATCAATCAACTCAACAAACGCAAGAAACTTCACGTCTAACCACGACCTATATTATACATATATAACGGTACGTGACTAAAAGTATAATAGATCATATATTACATACTTGCATACATACATATTACTATTACGTATTCACCTTGACGCACTTAACCATATTACAACATTTTCCATAAAGTTTCTATTTTTAGAAAGTTTGCCGAAAGTAAGGATAATATAATCCGAACTTCACATTTCGTTATCAATTAACTAACATTACTAACCCTTTGCTCATAATAGACCTTATTCAAAAGTTTACGCAAGTTTGACTTTCAAAAGTCAAAGTTCGTAGTTGACTTTTTACCCCAAAAATACTCAAACTTGACTCGGCCGTAAAACGTTCGTTTTTAGGAGTTACAAGGCCCACCTTATATCAAAACGGACCTTAGAACATCCTTTATCATTATCAAAAGCCTAAAATAGATTTCAAAAATTTCTCGATACGCTATGACCAAGTCAAACTTTCTGGTCAAATAAAGTCAACCCAAAATCATACCAAAACTCATTTTTAGCAAAATCTAACTATCCCAACATGTTTAACTAGCCTAAAAATATGTACCAAAACTATCAAACACATGTTCATAGTTGAAATACTTCCAAATCAATTTTGCACTTGAATCATCTAGTAACAATCATATACATGTAATAACATCTAATTAAATCAATACATAAACATAAATAAGTGCTCACAAAGCTAGAACAAAAATCGATCTCGCTTCCCCCTTGGTTGGACCGAACGGACGCAAACACAAAGACCAAAACCAAAGCTTTTTCAATCAAACCAACTCACAATAACACTAATCTATCAACACTTAACACCCTCTTTAGCTCAAATCTTCAAGTAATCAACCCAATTTCTATTTCTCAAAATACTTGTTGCATGTAAGGTTTTCTTAGTGGGAAATGTAGAGGATTAAACAAGGATTAAAATGGTATAACTTGATTGTATTGCATGTCAAAAACAAAGTGGTAGTGGTGGTTCTTTTGTGGTGGCCGGCGAACAAGAGAAAGAGGAGGACAAGAGAGAATGTAAATTTGTAAAAGAGTTTATTTAAGTGTTAGTGGCTTTATATAGAAAATATCTTTATCCATTTGACACCTTTAACCCCTCTATCTTTACGTCCTTTTAAAACTAGTCCAATGTGTTATTTCTTTTATTTAAATTCGGCTAAATACTCAGGTCACCACACGTTTCGTAAAATTTTTATTCCGTCCCACTAATTTTACTTTAAAACGTTTAATAATAGTTAAACCTTGTAAAACATGACCTTTAAACACGATTTTTACAAAAACTCAGGGAAACGTCAAAAAATACAAAAATAACATAATCACGCTCTCGGAGCAATAATATAAATTTTTCTGACTCTCTTTAACGCTAAAAACAAATAGAAACTCAACCACGGATTGAAATCACCTTATCAAAGGAAATTTCCATCAAACCTCACATAGTATAAATGACTATAACTATTTACGTGTAACACCCCCAAATTGGGTCGCAGCGGAATAAGGGTCCGGGGCGTGTTACTTCTCAGATCAATAACACAAGATGTATATAGAACGACCAAAAAGTCGTTTGAAAACGATACATTGGATTTAACAAAGTAATTGTTACATAAGCCCGAAGCTTAACTTGTTCACTTGTTCAAAGTACAAAGATTTCTAGCCCATAGGTATACAAAATGTATTGCGACAAAATCTTTATTGCATGATATCCCAATCAAAACCACCAATGTATCTCTTGTACCTCTTGCTTACTGATCCCCTGAAAAACATTGCTTTAAAACGTCAACAATAATGTTGGTGAATTCATAGGTTTGATAAATCATATATTGTAGGACCACAAGATTTCCCAAGTGTATGATAATGCAACAGATGCAGACATCATATAAATGTAATTACGTTGCTCTAAGCTCATGACACTGAAGCTTGACGTGTATGAATACCAAATTAATGGCCTACATTGCCCGTGGTGATGTTCTAACCCGCAACATCCTATATTCGACATGGTATACGTTCGTTTGCAACATCCTATATTCGACATGGTATACGTTCGTTTGTCCAGTGATAGCTAATCACCCGAACGGGGTTGTCAAACCCAATAGATCTATTAATAACATTCGCGCTCACAATCCCGCAATTGACAGTTCATGATAATGGGCTCATATATGGGTTATCGCTACTTAGGCAACACGTAACATAACTAAAAAACTTAACCAATTGTGTACCCAATTGTAAAGCATTGCATGTTTTTCACCCCAAAAACTTTGTAAAACAAAAGCATGTAAAACGTGGGGCTATGAACTCACCTTGAGTGAGTAATGCCAAGTATATCTCAAATAACGCGCCACGCGAATCGATCAGATGCAACCTATTTAAATTAAGGTCGTATGAGTACCGAGTACTCAAATCAACAACGTTGAATATAATCCTATAGTTGTTACATCGTACTATCGTTCGGGCTATCATAATTAAAGAGGTCATGGCATGACTACGAGTAGTTAGGACCACATTAAAATCGTAAATCCACAACTCGTCGATACCCATCCGAAGAGGCCTCATTATGAAACTCCTAGTAATAAAGTACTATTGATAACCACATAAAATCTATATAGCTCAATCACAACTAATGGTTATGGGTAAAATTGTTGTATAATCTGTTAAAACGTTTATCAATTAACCGGTTTTAGCAAAACTGGCGTAACTTTCCGCGTTTAAACCGATTCTCGCGTTTCTTGTGCCCATCTTTTCGTATAAGACGGGTTATCGAATTTGACATTTTCATAAATTTGTCCCTGAGAACAGTAACTTTTCTGTTCACATCATACAAGATTTCTATGTAATTCCCGTATTTGTTGTCGTAAAACCCGTAAATGTCGTATTTTATCGTTATAGCTCCGTTTTAGTGATTTCTTTCCGAGGATTGAAAGTTCTATATATTTATGAGGTTTACAAAAATATAACTTTCTGTCATGAATAGTAACTTTTATAAAAATAGTTTTATAAAAGTATTAATTGTCGTAAACTCGCGAAATTCATAACTCGTTCGTTATTAATTGAAAAATTACGATTCTTATCATTTTGGAATCCTAAAAATGTGTATTATTTATTAAAAATATTAATACTTGCTGTTTATAAATTTTATAAAAATGTTTTTATAAAAATTTACTTACGACTTCGTTTATTAACGTATAACTCGTTTTTAACGTAACTTTTTCGTTATTAATCCGTTTAACAAGTTTCTTACCTTTTCGGAATCGTCGTGAATTGTATTATCTTATAAAAATATAAAATAAATGGGTAAATATTCTGATTTTGGACAGAATGTTTGGTTGAGTTTGTTGAATCCATTTTTAACCTTTTCTTTATACTTTACCACTTTTGTATTTTACCACAAGTCTTATATATCATATATGTTATATATCATTTATATATTGGAGTCCATGTGTCCATAATAGTCCTCATATGTCCAAGTTACCCATGTTAACAAATCCATTATCACACTTTAAAACCATAACTTTACTTAAGTAACCTTAATTTACTAGTTTTGTCCATAATCATTTTTATACATCACCAAGTGTGTACAAGTGTATTTCTTCCAAGATAACTTTATTTTAGTGTTCAAGTAACATTAATATGAGTCCATAATTAATCTTAACTTGTCTTATGTATTTCTTTAACTTAAAACATATTATGAAACTATGAAAACCCTAATTAACCCATAATCATGTTTACACCAAAACAACATGATACAATATTTTATCATCCTTTTTAACATGATATATGTAATAACACAACATATATAAAAGTAGTCCATGTGATCATTTCAAGTAGAAATCTCATTTTCATGATAAAATCCTAAATGGTGATTTAAGCTATAAAGAATTAACATATGCATATAAATGAAAATTGTAAGAACATAAAGAGTTCAAATAGACCTTATGATGTGAGATGATGATAATGCTCAAGTGCTAAACCCTTGTTTAGCCACAAAACCAAAGCTTGCAAGATGAAACCCTAGATTAGATTTAGAAAACCCTAATCTTTCCTTTCTTGATTAATACTTGAAAAAGGTTAGCCAATGCTTGGGATCACCTTAGAATATCTTAAAATGGATGTGTATAGGAGTGTATGGGTTGTAGAAAAATTGATATGGGTTTGGTTGGGTGCTTGCTTATTGCCGTAGCATATAGAGAGGAAAAAGGGAAGAGTTTTTGATTTTTGCTAAGTGTTTAAGCATGTAAGTGATATCTCTCTTATGTAATGCATGTATATAAGGTGTAGATCTAGTCAAGGGAACATGGTAAGGTCCTAGGGATGGGTCATGGTCTTAGGGATGGTCTTTAGTCAATTAGACAAGGTATGGTGTGGTATTAATGAAGTATGTTGTTCATTTGACCAAATGGAAGAGTTTTCTTATATCACTTTGTATAAATGGCCAAAATTTCGGCATACATAAGATATACATGATATATTTTTATAGTTTTTATGTATTGGGTATAAATGTGGGTATTTGTTGAAGCGTAGAAAAGTTTTTGTGGTTCCGGGAGTGCCTAAACGCAATTTATCGCGAAACGTATACACTTTACGTATCCGATAAAAATAAAATATAAAAGTTAATTATTACTTTTGAAAAATAATATAATGATGGCTTGACATAAACTTTAATTTGTTTGGTG
>BQNB010100337.1:7500-22209 GCA_026074375.1 Tanacetum coccineum | reverse complement strand
TACTGTTTTTTAGTCTCGGTTTCTCTGGAACGTCTTTTTGTCGTTCCGAGGTTGTCTCACGAATCTTCCTCTTCTTTTGAAAAACCTCTTGAAGTCTCTTACCGCCATAGCATAGTCTTCATCTTCACTTTCGGAAGTCAAACACTCTTCATCACTAGATTTTTTTCTTAGCCTTTAAAGAAAGAGATTTCCTTTCAACTTTTGCTTTGATTATTTCTGAATCTTTCTTAATGATCATTTCGTGAACCTTAAGGTTCCCGATAAGTTCATCAAGAGATAGTGACGTTAAGTCTTTCGACTCTTCAATCGCCGTGACCTTTGCTCTCCATTTACGGTGTAGAGCCTTAAGAAACTTCCTTATATAGTTCTTACTAAAATAACCTTCATCAAAAGCTTTAAGACTAGCAATAATAGTATTAAATCTAGCAAAATCACTATCTATAGATTCGTCTTCTGAAATGACGAATTGTTCATATTATTGAACCAAAAGGTCGATCTTATTATCTTTGACTTGGCTATTACCTTGATGGGTGATTAACAAAGTTTTCTAAATTTCTTTTGCCGTGTTACACATGAAAATTCTTTCATATTCTTTTCTTGGCAAAGCATTGTAAATAACCATTTTGGCTTCATTATTTTTCGCAAGTCTCTTTTTGAGATCATCGGTTTGTTTTTCAAAAGGGATAACCTCATCTAATTTGGTTTCCGGATTTTGTACAATAGGTTGAAAATCACCATTGGTAATAACATGCCAAAGATCTAGATCTTTTGATTTAACATATGTCTCGGATCTATTTTTTTCAATAAATAAAAGTATCACTTTCAAAGAGTGGTGGTCTTTGCATGGATTGCCCTTCTAGATATTTGTCGGAATCCATAAATCGATCCAAGCTTTTAAATACAGTATATTTTAAAAATCTTAAGTGACCTTGATCCTGATACCAATTGTGGAAATTAGAAGGGGGGGTTGAATAGTTTACACGTTTGTTTTACGTTTTAAAAAAAATTACTTTCAAAAATATTTAGATCCGAGTTATATGTTTAACAAATTCACAATATGAGCAAGCAATAACTATCTAAACTAAAATTAGATAACAACAATAATAATGTAAAGAGATAAGGAAAGAAACAACCAAACCAAGACACCAAGATTTTATAGTGGTTCGGCTATATGCACCTCTTCGCCCTACCCGCTATACCTCCTCGATGTATCGACATCGAGTTTTCACTATGTAAACAGCTCCCTTTAGGCGGCGAACTAGTTTCATTACGTTGCTTACGTTAGTTTCCGACCTCTATGCCTAAATGTCGAGTCCTAATATTAGCTAGAACCAATCTACCACTTTCACAAGATATGCACACTAACAAGATCTAAACTAGCGGATCTACACAATATACGAATCACAAATATAAAAAGTTAAATACAATAGGGGTTTGGTACTTTATATGCAAAAGATGAGAGGTCATAAATTTACACTTTGTGTCTTGACGAATCTTGACGAATACGAGCGTTCTTCTCTCGCACTTGAATGAGAGGGAAGAGATGAGAATAAGAGATTAGATCACTTGAAACAAGATCTAAGTATGTTAGTGATCAAGGGTTTTAGTGAGAAAAAGAAGTTTTAGAGAAAGAAAGAATAGACTAAAAAATTTCGTGCAAAGAGGAATGATTTTCAGCAAGGGGTGGACCAGTATTTATAGACAGGAAAAACCAACGGTAACTGGTGGCGGTCCCATATATATAAGGGGGCCGCCATGCCTATAAGGGGGCCGCCACCTAGACTTCGCTCCCTTTTTTATCTTTTTGTGGGGAATGTTGTATCTAGTGTAGAAACTTCCGTTTTGGGGAAAAAAATTGAATTTTAAATTTTAAGTTTTTAATAAAACTTTTCTTTTAATCATAAAATATTTTGTATAATTAATTTTGTGAAAATCTTTTGTAAAAATGTAATGGATGAGAGAAAAATATTTTCTTGATCACTAATCATGCTTAATGATTTGTTTGTTCATATCTTAAGTGATCACTAATCTTATAAATGGAATTTTACGATTAATAATTTGTAAACGTTTAATTTTATCGTAAACGTTTTTACATTTTGTTATTAGCAAAACGTTGAGAGGTTGAAAAATATAAATAACGTTTTTTAACATTATTTGTATTAACAAATACAGTAAGAAGTTTTTAGTTTGAATAGTCAGTTTTTTTTAAAATAGTTGACTTTATTTTGATTTAGTATTGTGCAAGGATGTCTAGATTGCGAGTAAACTCGTAAAATCTTATGATCTTATGTGTTTACTAGCTAAGATCGGCATAGGATCGTGTGTAAGATCATGGGATCGCACGTAAACTCGTAAGATCGTCACGCGATCCAAGATCACCTATTTTTTTTATTTTTTTTTATCTTTTAAGTCTATCTCACTTGCTTAGGCCCAAAAACAAATGAGCTTTACCAATGTCTAATAAGTCAACCATTGACGTTTCATTTTCTAGATCTGATTATAGTTTATACCTAGGGGTGTTTGTTTATGCTTATATGTGGGTTTATGACCTTATTTGATTTCGGCTTATATCTCATAAACCCCAATTTTCTTGCTTATTTTGAGACTTATGGGTTTATATTAGCTTACCATATCGTAATAAACTTATATAAGTCCACAAGTCTCAAAATAAGCGGGAAAATTGAAGCTAATGAAATATCAACCGAAATCAAAATAATCTGAAAAATTGTGTTTTACTTTTACTTTGGTGTTTCAAATTTGATCTTTGACATATTTAAGAGGATATTATATGAATTTATCTTTAATGTTGTGTAGAAATGAAAACAGTTTGACTAATTTATCCTTTGTTTACAAAACATGACAATTTAGTAAGATTTTACGATCTCGATCTTGCAAAAACAAAAACGATCTCAGGTGAGATCACGATCTTGATAGCTTTGGTATTGTGTGATAAGTCTATTCATATTAGTCGCCCAAACTATCGGAAATCATGTTTAAAAAAACTATGAGTCTTTTAGAAAAACAATTAATCATATGTTAGGTTTATGAAAGTGAAAGATTATCAAGAAAATTTCTATAAAATATATAACTTTCTAATATGAAACAAAGAGAAAAGTTCCATAAGGAACATGGTCAAAAAAAAGAACAAACCGCTTCATCTTATCCATTCATTTTATTTTCATCTAATGGTTTAGATTAATTCTTATATTAATTTAATTAAAAAACCCACTTTCACCTTATTTTTTAAAAATTAAATATCTCACAAACCGTTAAT
Source organism: Tanacetum coccineum (assembly GCA_026074375.1). NCBI lineage: Eukaryota > Viridiplantae > Streptophyta > Magnoliopsida > Asterales > Asteraceae > Tanacetum > Tanacetum coccineum. The sequence goes on along the minus strand of BQNB010100337.1, from coordinate 18,935 downwards.
CGTTACGCAAAACGAAACATACCATCGCGACGAGAATTAAATCATCTTTCTATAGAGGGGCACTTCTATATACTTTCGACGAACTTTTTTCGAATTTTTTTTTTCAATCACGTCAGAAAAAATCTCATGTGATTTTTTCAGACGTGATTGAAAAAAAAAATCGAAAAAAGAGTTCGTCGAAAAATCACATCTGAAAAAATCACATCTGAAAAAATCACGTCTGGAAAAATCACATGAGATTTGTATCACAATCTCATGTGATTTCATAAAATCACATGTGATTTGTGATACAAATCTCATATGATTCTTTCAGACGTGATTGAAAAAAAAATTCGAAAAAAGAGTTCGTTGAAAGTATATAGAAGTGAACTCTATAGAAAGATAAAAAATTACTCGTTGCGATACTTTCGACGAACTTTTTTTCCGTTTTCTTTTCAATCACGTCTGAAAAAATCACATGAGATTTGTATCACAGTCTCATGTGATTTCAAAAAATCACATGAGATTTGTATCACAGTCTCATGTGATTTCAAAAAATCCCATGAGATTTTTTCTGACGTGATTGAAAAAAAAATCGAAAAAAGTTAGTCGAAAGTATATATAAGTGCCCCTCTATAGAAAGATAAAAAAATACTCGTCGCGATGGTGTATTTTTTTTCGTTTAACGATTTATCGTTTGCTAGATATTTAAGTTTTAAGGAAAATGTGGGAAAGTGGATGATGAAAAAATGAATGGTTAGGATTAACCCATTTGTTGTTTTTTTTTTGCCCTTGTTTTTTGAGGATCTCAACTCGTAAATCAAATTTATTTTTAAATTTTAGTTTAATATACAGACATATGAAAATTTTCTCGTGTTTAATTTTTTGTAATTATGATATTAATACAACTAATAATTATAGCACGTGATTTTACATAAAACATTTTATTATGTATTGAACTGTGAACCAGTTGGGTGACCGAAAGCCGATTTTGTCCAAAAACCCGATTGAACCGTGACCCGGAGGCTCGACTGGGTCAATTAACCGGTTTTTAAAACATTGATTAATATCGATTAATATTTTGTAAATATTTTGTTGGATAAAAGATTTAACCTTGTTTTGACTAGCACGAGTGTTGATGTTGATGTTGATGTTGATGTTGATGTTGTTGTTCAAATTTACCTATTAATATGCGAGTTTAATATGTTTTTTCGGATATTTTATATAATCTTTAAATAGAACCAAAAACCTAATTCCTTTTGCCGCCGCCCCTTGCCACCGTCAACATCCCCTTCGCCTCCATGAGTCCTATCACAAATTATAAGTGATAATGTCTAGAATTAATTCATCGGGAAGAATAATATCCACAGACCTTGAGGCTTTCTAAGTGGAAACTTAATAATCTTTCGATAGGAGGTCGTCTTACTTTAATCAAATGTGTCCTAAGTTCTATTCTGTTATATCACATGTCGATTTTCAGAGTTCCAATGGGTGTTTTACATAGTATGGAATCAATTAGAAGGAATTTTTTTAATGGTACAGATGGTTCAAAAAGGAAGCTGGCAATGATTAGCTGGAATAAAGCTCTAGCTTCAAAAAAATATGGTGGCCTTGGTATTTCTAGTTTTTTCGCATTCAATCGTGCCTTTCTTTTCAAATGGATTTGGCGCTTCTTTTCTCAAGGTTCGTCTCTTTGGGCTAGATTTATTAAAGCTATTTATGGTAAAAGAGGAGCGATTGACTCCTTTGAATCTATTGCAAGACGTTCACATTGGCTGAATATTGTCCGAGAAACTAAGGCTCTCAAGAATAAAGGTATTGATCTCTTAGCTTTTGTTGTAAAAAGTGGGAAACGGGGAAGATACATTTTTTTGAATGACATTTGGTTAGACGATATGGCATTGAAGCATCGGTATCCTAGGCTGTACGCTTTGGAATCATCCAAGCAGGTTAGTATTTCTGACAAGCTGAGTAACACTTCTTTGATTTCTTCATACCGTCGTAAACTAGAAGAGGGATAGAGGAAGATCAACAGCGTTCTCTTCAAGCTCAAATTGATTGTGTTATTCTTGTGCCTATGTTAGATCGTTGGTGTTGGACTTATGAGGCTTCGGGTAAATTCTCGGTGAAATTAGTTAGATCCTTTATTGATAATTCGCTCTTTCCTAAAGAGGATTTGCCTATTAGATGGGTAAAAGTGATTCCTATTAAGGTTATTATTTTTGCTTCGAGAGTTCGTTTGGATAGTCTCCCCACTCGGTTGAAGCTTTCTCTTAGAGGAGTGGAGATTCCTTCCATTCTTTGTTCTTTATGTAACATATCAGCTGAATCGACTTCACACCTTCTTTTTTCATGTTTGTTGGCTCGTCAGTTGAGATCCAAATTCTTACGTTGGTGGGAGTTAGAAAGATATTCCCTTGATTTCTTATAATACTGCTATGTGGTTCAACATCTGTCCACCTTTCTAAGAAATAAAAGGAGTATCGAAGGAGTTTAATATATGTGAGTGGGTGGTTAATATGGAGATTCAGGAATCTTATTCTTTTTGGTGATAATCATCCTCGTAGAGAACTTCTTTTTGAGGATCTAGTTCATTTTTCTTACATTTGGTGTTCTAGTCGAAGTAATTCTAAAATTAATCGGGTTACGTGGATGAAAAACCCCTAGTTCTATTAGCTTGTAATTTCTTCTAGCTTCTTGCTAGTCTTTTAAAAAATTCGTATGTCAAAAAAAAAGTTTACTCATATTTTTTCTTGATTATGAAAATAATTAACATGAATATACTTTCTCTTGTTGTACCATTTGTTGGGAAAATAGATTGTAACAGACTTAATACTGGTAGTATAACAGTTAAGTCTGGTAGTTATAGTTAGTTCTGTTAGTATTGAGTTAATACTGGCAGTACTAAGTTAAGTCTGGCAGTACTAAGTTAGTACTGGTAGTCTTAGCAGTACTAGAGTTAGTACTGGTCATAGTTAGTTCTGTTTATAGTTAAGTCTGTTTATGTAACAAAATAGTAGTAGTATTACTTAGAGTATAACTATTTAATATCTTAGGAAAAGGAAATGTATTATCTTTTTGATCGGTTTAAAGCCCATAAGGGTTATTCCCTTGGTGTATAAGAAGTAACCCTAAGGCACAATGTTATGTATACAACGAATTTGAAGAAATATCAATAGAAGCATAGAGCTTAATAGTATTTTAGTATTATCGTTTCTTCTTTATTCTTGTGTTAAGATTCCGCATTAACACTTGAATTTCATAGTCAAAGTCTCTCATATAGTTAATTTAGATTTATCTAAGTTATCTAACGTCTTACAAAGGCTAGTCAGATCATAAACCTAGGACCTACACCAATATCCAATGCAAGATAGAATATTTAGAATATTTTGAAATATTTTCTCTTTTAAAATTTTTAGATCATCTTTTTCATAAAAATTCGCATAATGATATTTTTACTTCCATAGCCACATTTTTCTTTGGCTTTCAAAGCTAAAAACTTACATTTAACATGTTCATATATATATAATATATATTATATAATATATATATTATATATATATATATATATATATAATATATAAATATATTTATATATATAAAAACATACATATAAATATATATATGGATGGAACAAGACATCATTAACTATGTGCATTTACGAAATGTTATAGCAAACTAAATATTGTTTTCTTTACCGGGTGCATATAGGAAAAAAAGATACTTTTTTTACAAAAATTTACACTACGACGAAAAATTCCACAAAGGTCCTGAGACACCCTCTGGTTCCGTCCATGCATATATTACAACCCTTTTGAAAGTAGTAACCTACGCGTAATAAACAGTGTAATCCATTTCAATCCACAAACCACCGTAACTACAAACCCAAGGCTGCGTTTAGTGTAGCAAAACACACTTGTTTTTCTCACAAAAATGTTTTGTAGGTAAACAAAGAAAACAGAGATGCTATCATTTCGTCGTTTTCCAACAAAATTCTCAACAAAACACAAAATCCCTATTTTCTCTATTTATACACAAAACTAGAAAAACAATCTTATTTTGTTTTCCTCGTTTTCCTTTTATGACACCCATATCTATCTTCCCCTTATTTCTTACGTTTTATACGTTTTCATAAGTTTTTTGATGTTTATGTACGCTTACAGATGTTTTTTACGATTTCGGCAGTTTTTTTACGTTTTCGTCTTTTTTTTACGTTTTTCGGTACCGTTATTTTTTGCGATTTCCTTCTGTGTTTTTTTCGATTTCGTCCTTTTTTGCGATTTCGTTCGTTTTTTTACGATTTAGCCAGTTTTTTAGTTTTCGTCCGTTTTTTACGTTTTAGTCCCTTCTTTTACGATTTTGTCCTTTTTTTTACGATTTCGTCTGTTTTTTACGTTTTCGTCAGTTTTTTTGCGATTTCATCTTTTTTTTCACGATTTCGTCCGTTTTTTACTTTTACGTTTGTTTTTTACGAATTCGTCCCTTTTTTTACGACTTCGTCCGTTTTTTTACGATTTTGTCTTTTTTTTATGTTTTCGTTTGTTTTTTTACGATTTCGTTTGTTTTTTTACAACGTAAAATTACAGACAAAACGTAAAAAACCGACGAAAACGTAAAAATCGGACGAAAACATAAAAAAAAGGCGAAAACGTAAAAAAGGACGAAACGTAAAAACGGACAAAACATAAAAACGGACGAAAACGTAAAAAACAGATGAAATCGTAAAAAACGGACGAAATCGTAAAAAAACTGACGAAACGTAAAAAAATAGACGAAAATGTAAAAAAAGAACTAAATCGTAAAAAAACGGACGAAATCGAAAATAAAACAGAAAAAACAGACGAAATCGTAAAAAAAGGACGAAAACGTAAAAAAGCGGACTTAAACGTAAAAATACAGACAAAAACGTAAAAACGAACGAAAACGTAAAAAAACGAACAAAAACGTTAAAAACCCATTAAATATATAAGATTCACCGAGTTACCCATTTATCCCATTAGTGCCCGTTTTAGCCCGTGCCCGTTTTGGCCCGTACCCATTTTGCCTGATGCCCGCGCCCGCCCGTTTTGCCGCCTCTATTTTTGTGTTTCGAATATGCCTTTATAATATTACAAAAGTAAATAGAGAATTGAGATAGAAGCGGTGCCTATTAAGGTAAATGTTTTAGCTTGGAAAATCTAGTTAGATAATCTTCCAACTAGATTGAACATTTCTCGTCGTGGAATGGATATTGACTTTATTATATGCCCTACATGCGGTAAAGCGGTGGAATCAACTAGGCACATCTTCTTCACTTGCCAAATTGCTAGAGATATCCTTCATTTGATCACCAGGTTGGTGGAATATTCCGTATATGGAAGTTTCTTCTTATGAAGATTTGGTTGGGTTTTGGAATCATGAGTTCTTCGCTTTTCGATCAAACATAAGCGTATTTTTGAAGGAGTTTGTGTTATGTGACGTGTGGCACATTGGAACTTCCGTAATATAACTATCTTCGTTCTGAGTCCCATCAAAAGGCCCATTTTTAATGAAGTGCAATCTAGATCTTTCTACTGGTGTCGTTACAGATGTAAAGCTTATTTTAGTTGGATTGAGTGGCTTAAAAACCCTCACCTTGTCACTTTGTAATCTTCTAGCTCCTTGCTAGTTTTTTATCTCTCAATAAAATTTGTTGTTAAAAAAAAAGAGAATTGAGATAGAAACAACAACATGTGAACATGTATTCTAGTTTTGTAAAATGGAAAACACAAACACGTGTTTCTTTAATTAAACGCGTTTTCCAAATTTTCAATTGTTTTGTGAAGATGAAAACCTCCTCTTTTTTCCTACAAAACAGGAAACAGAAAATATGAAAAATGTTTTCCAACTAAACGCAACCCAAGTGTCTAGATTTTTTAAGAGTTTCATGTGTATTAGTGAGCACATAAATCCTACAAGCCTCACTTGCATCTTGGCTCATTAAGTTAGCTTTTGATCTTTAGTTACAAATTATGAAAAGAAAAAAAAAAGTGAGAGCACGATTGATTCCTTTCAACCTTTCACGTCAATCCTGTTTAATTACTTTCTTTCAAGAGATAAAAGATTTGACAACTTGTTCACATAACAAATTTGGCAACAAAAGCAATAATGCATGGGATTCTAGATGCCATTTATCAAACTAACCACCAAACACGCACATACACACAAATATTTGGAATATACTTTTCTCTGAGTACCAATACTATGTAAGATACGAATATTTGAATACTTTTGAAATTATTTTGCTTTTAAAATATTTTAGATGAACATTTTTTCCATAAAAAAGATCGCATTATGATATTTTAATTTCATAGCCACGAATTTCTTGGCATTCAATAAGTTAAAAAATCTACAGTAAACTTTTAACATGTTTATATATAATATAGAATATAAACGGACAAGGACACAATTTAACTATGTTCATTTACGAAAAGTTATACAAATCGAAGAACACTATTTTCTTTACAAGGTGCATTTAGGAAAAAACAATACTTATTACAAAAAATTTACGGTACGCCGAAAAATTTCAAAAAATCATGAGGGTCTCTCGGGTTTCGTTCATGCATATATTACAACCCCGTTGGAAGTAGTAACCTGCGCGTATTAGAGGTCCACGGAAACGGTGTTGGATTTTGGCGTTTTCGCACGAAAACGCCACAACCACAACAGGACTCGTGTTTTCGTGCCTCGCGCCTATGTGACCAGCCCAAATGATCGTGCGAAAACGCCACACGAAAACGCGAGGACCACAACAGCCTCGCGTTTTCGTGTTTTGGCGTTTTCGTGTTTTGGCGTTTTCGTGCATAATTTTTTTCTTTTTTTTTTGAATTTGAAAAATGTAGTTGGAACTTGGAAGGTAACGGCTAGAAAAAAATTTATGGCTAAAACTAGCCGTTTTTTTTGTTTTTTGTTCTTCAAATTTTACCCATTTTCACACTATAAAATCCAAACACATCTACCACTTTATACCATACTTTTTATAAAACTTCTATCTTTTTATACCATCTCCCTTCCAATTATATAAAACTTCACCAAAATGAATCCCAACCAATGGATAAAGAAAAAAAATTTGAAAAAAAACAACTACTTCAACGACTACAAATACCAATACGTAATTACATAATTCTTCATCTTCTTCTAATCCAATACTCCATCATCCGTAAACTCCATCACCTCTAAGACAAATCAAATTCCTACACGCCCCAATATACCAAACCCATTCGCCAACTTCCAAGCCCCATCTCAAAACCCATTCATGAATTGTACTCCCGAGCAATTTTCTACATGGTTTTCACAAACGCAATCTTCTCAACAATTCCAACAATCACAACAATTTCAACAATCACAACAATTCCAACAATCACAACAATATCCTCAACATTCGTCTCAAGTACCACAACAATCGAATGAACCCGACGAGGGCGGCCCGTCACACAAACAAGGCCGAAAAAAATCGATGCCCAAGAAAAATACGGGTTCAAAAAATGATAATCGGAAAGAAAAACTAACGCACCTTTTGGACTCAAGACGAGGAACAACTTTTGGCGGAATGTTTCATAGAAATTTCCGAAGATCCGAAAAATGGGAATGACCAAGCGAGAGATACTTTTTGATACAAAATTCTCGACGTGTACAACGAGCGAGCGAAGAAATGGTTGGAAGGTGCGAAACAAAAATATGTTGACGGGTAAGTGGACACCGATGAATCGAGATGTACAAAAGTTTAACTCTATTTATGACCAAACCAAACTTCTAAGTGGCGAAAATGAAGACGATATGTTCGCACGGGTACTAATATTTTTTAAAGATCAAACCGGAAGAGAATTTACGCATAGGAGTGCGTGGCTTTTTTTGAAAAATAAATTCAAATGGAAAAACCCCGAGTCTACGCAAGCAAGAAGATCCCGAGGACGGGTAACCGAAGAAGAAGAGCCGGAAATGTTTGAGCGGATGCTATCCCGCGTCCACCCGGGGCTCCTCGAAAAGCAAAAGTTCAACGTTCTTCAAGCTCGACATCCGCCACTTCCGGTTCACAAAAAGAGCAATTTACCGAGTTGATGCAAACACAAATAAATTTGGACCGTGAAGCGAAAAGACCACATTGATGCCGTGAGCTAAGCCGCACTTCTTCGTTTGGCGAAATCAAAAAAGAAACGAAGAATTGAAGATACTAACTTTCGACACTACGGGGATGAACCCGGCGGACGCGACGAAGATCGAGGCTTTAAAAGACGCGGCCCGGGCTAAATATTTTACTTTCTAAATTGTTGTCGCATTTTTTTATATGTATTTTTTTATTTAAGTTTATTGTATTTTTTTATTTAAGTTTATGTAGTTTTTTTTAAGTTTATGTAAAAATTTTTTATTCAAGTTTATGTATTTTTTTTTTAAGTTTATGTAATGTTTTTTTTATTTAAGTTTATGTATTTTTTTTTAGTTTATGTAATGTTTTTTTAGTTATTAATGAAATTAGAATTTGAATTTTATATAAAAAGTTTTTTTAATTGTTCAAAAAAAAAAAAGTTCTTTTTAATATGTATAGAATGAAAAAAAAAAAGTGGGGTTTTTTCCCCCACCATATCACCAGCAATGATGGTTTAACCAGGGAGCTTGTTTTTTGTTTTTCGTGTATTTTGTAGTTATGAGAAAAAGTGGTGTTGTGGCAAACCACTTTTGCACGATGACAACGAGCACGACGGCTCAACAACTGTGGTTATAATCCATTTGAATACCCACATACCCATCGTAACTACATGCAAGTGTCTAGTTTTTTTAAGAGTTCGTGTGTATTATTGAGCACAAAAATCCTGAAAGCCTCACTGCAACTTGGCTCATTAAGTTAGAATGTGATCTTTAGTTACAAATTAAGAAATATAAAAATAAATGAAAGCACGATGATTCCCTTCGACCTTAACGTCATTCCTATTTAATTACTTTCTTTCAAGAGATAAAAGATTGTATTAGGCAACCAAAAAGCAATAACGCATAGAATCAAGATACCATTAATCTAACAAACACCAACACCGCACATACACACAAATTCACGTTAAAAACAATGAAGATGAATTCTGATGAGATACAATTCTTATTTGAGTTTTGTTACAATCCAAAAAATTTTACAAAGAAACAAAAAATCACAAAATGATGTTGGTTTTGTGTGATTGGGCTATACAAAAGAAGAAAGAAAAATTGTAGCAAAAAACACCAATAAAATATAGCCAACATCATTTTGTGAATTTTTCTTTGTAAAGCTTTTGTGGATGTAGCAAAACTCAACATTTTTTTGCAGGAACAAAATGATGGCACGGATTTGACATCACGATTGCTGAAGTAAACCATGATCAATATATGATTTAGTCCAAATTAATACATAAAAGCACATATAAAAATTAAGGGCATCCCGGGCTATTTTTAATTTATGTGTCTAGGCCATAATAATTGTGGAGAATTTAAAAATAAAATAATTAAATAGCTATTGCTACTATTTATCAAAACACACTCATAATCCATTTTAGCTAGTGACGATATGTAATTTTTCTTGATTATGAAAATAATGAACATGAATATACTTTCTCTTGTTGTACCATTTCTATGTAAGATACGAATATTTAAATACTTTTGAAATTATTTTCTCTTTTTACCATATCAACAAACTAAGGTGGCGTTTGATATCGACTTAATTGACTTAATATCAAAAAAACTGAATTTATTAAGTCATATAAAAACTGTTTGTTTGTGACTTAATAGAACAAAATGACTGAAAATATTAGTAATAAAACTGAAGGTGTCTGCATTAAATCATCACTGTAATTAAAACATGACTTAATACTTATTTTAAATAAACAAGCCCCAAGTCACTCGGTACGGGTACAGGTGAAAAACTTAACTGGGGGGGGGGGTCAAACGATGCAAGAACAGTTTTTTTTTCTCCCATCTGTATACATGGAAAACAAATTTACTAATACAAACCTTCATGATAGTTTGCAGTATACAATATTAATCTCAAGTTTAAGAGAAGGAGACAAGAAATTTGAAACTGAAAATTGAATTACAAAAAGACTTGAATGGTAAATTTAATTAAAATACAACTTTTTTCTTATGTACTTTCCATGTGACTATACACAGCAACTCTTCCACAATGTTGTACTATTTCTTTTTCTCTCTCTCACTTCTTATATATACTCGACGTCTCCGCAGGCTTTATCCATAGGTACATAACAAGCTTTACCAACAAAGCCTCAGTTCTCGTCTTTATTCTTTTCCGACCGATCAATCAAAATATCAAATAACGATGGAGATCCTAAACCATTTCATGTTCATGAAGGATGTACTAGAAATTTTGTACTTGTCTTTTGCCAACAATAATCTTTCCATTTAACAAAGTTATCGCCCAAATCACCGTCACTCTAATCGTTCCACTCGTGCTGAGCATCCTTGTTCCTATGCACATGATCATCACCCCATTCGACCAAAAACCCCTACTCCAAGCTATCATAGACATGTGTTATGAAGATCACTATAAGATACTCTCTGTAATCATCTCCATGACCACAATCGCCTTATTTTCTATCCTCTCCATATGCCTCATCGTCTACACTACTGCTTCCCTAAACACAAGAAGCAACGATGATGTCACATTCCTTAAAGTCATTAAAGTCGTGCCAAGGGTTTGGAAACGGCTCACTGACACCTTCTTTTTAATGTTTTCGATGTTATATGCCTACAAGGTAATCAGTTGGGTCCTCGTCATCGAATTTAGGGACATTGTGATATTCACGATGATACAAAATTATTTTGTGATAGACCCGATCACCATGTTCTTGTGGGACGCCCGTACCTTCGGATTCTTGTACGTGGCCACTGTTTCACAATTTGCGTGTGTGATATCTACGTTAGAAACCTCTTACGGAATCAAAGCAATGATTAAAGGAAGGCAGCTACTGAAAGGGAATTTTGGATTCCCATTATTGATCCAGCTTCTCTTCTATCTGTTGTTCAATGGACTAAGGTTATTTTATTTCCATTTTGTCTTGCGTGACGAAGCACACTTGGCGCTGGTATGGCGGGTTTTGATGGTAATTATTGCTTTCGTTCTATTTGTGATTTTCTTCTTGCTTATTATGGTGACCGAAACAAAGCTTTACTTGGCATACAAATTGCAACAGAGAGAAGTTAATCGTCAGGAGAGCTTATTGCATCGACTGCCAAATTTAAATTTGTATCTGAGAAATCGCAACCGGGATTGATTTAAGTTTATTAAAATATTATCCCTCGTCTTAAAAGTAATCAGTTTATAATGAATAAAATTTATATTAGTGTTAATTTTATTAATGTATTAGTTTTTTTAAACATATTTGAATTTTCTCAAGCGTGGTTGTACATATATTGCATATTTTAATTTGGATGTGCGGTAAGCGTGTTAGCTTTAACAATTATGT
>BQNB010100337.1:0-2500 GCA_026074375.1 Tanacetum coccineum | reverse complement strand
AAACAGACAGATGCACTATCTTAACATGATGCTCTTATCATACTAAGAGATGTCTTAACACATATTTTGGATGCAACTAACACAAAGATGCCATAATGTTCATACAAATGGATGCACTAAACAAAACAAACAGATGCTTTATCTTAACATGATGCTCTTATCATACTAAGAGATGACGTAACACATATTTTGGATGCAACATACACAATGATGCCCCAATGTTCACACAAATGGATGCACTAAACAAAACAAATAGATGCCCTAACTTAACATGATGCTCTTATCATACTAAGAGATGTCGTAACACATATTTCGGATGCAATAATTATACAAACAAACATTGTAACAATTCGTGTGATACCTTAATCACACTAACAGATGCCCTTACCATAACAATAATTGATAACTGATTCATTACACGTTACCCTAAACATATAAATAAATGCCCTAATGTTCATACAAATGGATGCCCTAATGTTCATACAAATGGATGCACTAAACAAAACAAACAGATTCCCTATCTTAACATGATGCTCTTATCATACTAAGAGATGCCTTAACACATATGTTGGATGCAACATACAAAATGATGCCCTAATGTTCATACAAATAGATGCACTAAACAAAACAAACAGATGCCATAACTTAACATGATGCTCTTATAATACTAAGAGATTTCGTAACACATATTTTGGATGCACTAATTATACATACAAACAATGTAACAATTCATGTGATGCCCTAATTATACTAACAGATGCCCTTATCATAACAATAAGCAATAACTGATTATGATTACACATTACCCTAAACATACAAATAGATGCCTTAAAAATACACAATGATGCCCTAATGTTCATACAAATGGATGCACTAAACAAAACGAACAAATGCCCAAACTTACCATGATGCTCTTATCATACTAAGAGATGCTGTAACAAATATTTTGGATGCACTAATTATAAAAAAACAAACATTGTAACAATTCGTTTGATGCCCTAATCACACTAACATATGCCCATATCATAACAATAATCGATAACTGACACTGATTACATGTTACCCCATAAACATACAAATAAATGCCCTAAACGTACATAATGATGTCTTAATGTTCATACAAATGGACTCACTAATAAAAAAAACAGATTCCCTATCTTAACATGATGCTTTTATCATACTAAGAGATGTCTTAACACATATTTTGGATGAAACATACAAAATGATGCCATAAAGTTCATACAAATAGATGCACAAAACAAAACAAACAGATGCCATAACTTAACCTGATGCTCTTGTCATACTAAGAGATGCCGTAACACATATCTTGAAAAAAAGTTCAAATTTTTTTTTCAAAATTTTAAAATATCGATTTTTTTTTCATTTTTGAACTTTTTTTCGAACTTTTTAAAAAAAAAATTGAACCTTTTTTTCAAATTTTCGAATTTTTTTTCAAGTTTTCAAAAAAAAATTTCAAATTTCCGAACTTTTTTTCAATTTTTCAATTTTTCAATTTTTTTAAAAAATTTGAACTTTTTTGAATTTTTTGAACTTTTTTCATATTTTCGAACTTTTTTTTTCAAATTTTTGATTTTTTTTAAAATTTTCAAATTTTTTTTCAAATTTTCGAAACTTTTTTTCAAATACTCGAACTTTTTTTCGATTTTTTTTTCAAAATTTTGAAAAATTTTCAAATGTTCGAACTATATTTTAAAATTTTCGTACTTTTTTTCAAATTTTTGTTTTTTTTTAAGTTTTTGAACTTTTTTTTCAAATTGTCGAACATTTTGTCAAATTTTCAAACTTTTTTTCAAATACTCGAACTTTTTTATCAAAGTTTTGAAATTTTTTTTTCAAAATTTCCAACTTTTTTCAAATTTTCGAACTTTCTTTTTTTAATTTCCGAACTTTTTTTCAAATTTTCGAACTATTTTCAAATTTTCCAAATTTTTTTCAAATTATCGAATTGTTTTTCAAATTTTCATAAAAAATATCGATTTTTAAAAAAAAATTGAACTTTTTTTTGATTTTTCGAACTTTTTTCAAATTTTCAAAAAGATCAATTTTTTTTTCTAAGAAAAAGAATTTCGTATATTTTTTTAAATTTCCATTTAAAATATCGATTTTTAAACAAATGTTTCGAACTTTTTTCCATTTTTTCAAACTCGTTTTCCAATTTTCGAACTTGTATTTTAAATTTTTATTTTTTTCATATTTTCGAACTTGTTTTCCAAATTTCGAACTTTATTTCAAATTTTCGAAATTTTTTTCAAAACTTCGAATTTTTTAACAAGTTTCGAACTTTTTTTTTATATTTTCGAACTTTCAAAAATATCGATTTTTTTTTGAAAAAAAAAATCAAATAAAGGAAAAAAATTCGATTTTTTTTTCAAAAAAAACATTTTTTGTAAAAAAAAATTTGATTTTTTTTAATATTTAAAAAATATTTATTAAATTATATAACTACGTATAATTAAATAAAGTTATTTTTTTAAAGTTT